>VYZW01060231.1:118626-209358 GCA_013401315.1 Balaeniceps rex
CCGAGGGGAGGGCGCTGGGCCGGCCCCGAGCGGTGACAGCGGCGGGGAGGGACCCGCCTGCCCCCGCCCCGGAGGCGGCCCCGGCACCCGGCGCCGCGGGGAGCGGAGCCGGCGTTGCCCCGGGGTCCGGGGGAGCGCGAAGTGCGGGGGGATGGAGGGTGCGGGGTGAGGGGGCGTGCGGGATGACGGAGGGGGGTCTCAGCGCATCCAGCACAAAGTCGGGTGCTGCTGCGCCTCCGCCACAACCTCCGCTTGCATCCCAGCCCCAAAACGCGAAGGGAAAAAGGGAGCTGCGGTTTTAGCACGGGGAAAATGCCGCTGGCTGCGTGCAGCCCTGAGCTGGAGCCGCGGCGCCCGGCCGAAAACCCTTGTTTCTTGAAACCAGGCCAGCTGCCTTCACCCTGCCTGTCTCGACACAAACCGCCGCTTTTCACGCTCGCATCACCCCTTCTTCATGCTCACATCACCCCTTCACGCTCGCATCGCCCCTTCACGCTCACGTCGCCCCTTCTTTACGCTCGCATCACCGGCTCTGCTGCCCGCTTGGAGCGGCCTGATGCTCTCCCACCCGCTTGGAGCGGCCTGATGCTCTCCCACCCGCAAGTGCATCCGAATGAGCGGGTACGGTCAAGGCAGAGCGAGTGTGCACAGGCACGCTCAGTTGTGCGGCGATAGGTGATGGCCAGGGGTGGTTGTTCAAGGGCGTGCTTCGTACAGGTGGGAGGCCAAAAAGGTTTGGGAACTGACTGGATAAAAAGCATCTTAAAGATGCAAGATGAGTATCATGCCAGCATGGCGTGAAGTTAACAGAAGAATATCGGTTTTCACATGAAATATGTTTTATTATATTTAGGTAGCACAAACTTCAGACCACAAACGGCAGAGCAGAAGGGAGATTATGACTCACAGATGTCAATTTACCGGTACAAGTGTTAAAAAAAAAAAAAAAGTCATTAGCAACCAGCTCTTGTGGTTCTCTCACTCCGAAAGTCTTAACAGTCGCCGACATGCTGGCAGAGACTGGGCTGCTCTGATCAAAGCTGGGCTCAAATGAACATCCCGGCTGTAACAGGGGGAAGAGGGCAGCCATGTGAGTCAGCCTCGGGGGTTCAAGGCTGCCTGCTAACCCATAGGATGAACCAGGGTCCTGCTTGCAAACACCATAGAAACCTTCAAACGCACTGAAAGATGAGCTGCAGATGCAAACGTTACAGCTCAGGATTATTTCTAGCTTCTTCAGCAGTGCCTTTCTCAGTCGCCTAAGGCGTATTTATAGAAGAAAAGTTCATGTAACTAAAAGAAGCTGTGAGGTGCCGTGGCCAGAAATCGAGAGCTTGATTCTGGCTCGCGCAAGCAGCCGGTTTTACCCAGGCGAATAGCTCAAGACGCAGCCAGCAAGAAGTTCGAGAGCTAGCAAAGCCAGGCAGGCAGTTAGCACCAGCCGAAAGTTCATCTTTCAGGCGCCTCACCCATTGACAAGCGCTCGCATTTCCAATTTTCCAGGCAATCGTCTTTCCAATTTACTTGCAAGCTCAGTTATGGGCAACCTATTCCTGCAGCAGCGGAGTAGGACCAGCGACGTGCTGTGTGACCAATATATAACCTCCCTCCACTGATTCCCGAGTGCTTTGGAGGACCTGAGCTGTGCTCAGGCAGGGCACAAGGTTTGAAAGCTCGGGTGGTGGGTCCTTGGTTTGAAACCTCCCACAGGAATGAACCTGGAAATCTGAAAGTGAGAAGAGGATGGCTGTAAGGATGAAACTTGGTCCCTGTTGCCTCTCCCCGCACAGGATAATGTGCTTGCACCTGCCCTTCGTTTTGGGTTTCTTTCCCCTCTTCCCCATACAGGACGGACAGCAATGATTGAAGGAAGAAACTGTAGAGAGGAAATTTAGCAGAACGTTTCCAGTTGAAAATCAAAAGGGGATTCAGGAGAAACAGCTGCCTTTCTATATGATCCCTTCCAGAGCAGGCTTGGGAAGAGAAACCTGATGCAGTTATAGCAGCCTGACAATCTTTCCCTTCCTACACTTCGCTCGGCGCGCTGCAAACTCCCGGGCGAGCGTGCGCACAGGCAGGCTGCGATCCTGCGGCAGGGCGAGTGTGGGAGAGTGCGTGCGTGTGTGCGCGCTGGCGCGGGGGGGGACCGGTTTACACAGCTGGCTGCGAGCTCTCGGCCGCGGCGATGAAGCCATCAGCAAGCACCTGCGGTCCCAACCGTATTGAAATGACCCGAGCGTTCCCCCTGATTCGGCGGCGCTCGATAATCCACCCTGCTCAGAGCGAGTGCAGCAAACCACAATCCCCAGACTGAAACAGATGAGGAGGCGCGCGGCGAGGTCGCCGGGGCTTGCCCGAGCGGGCGCTGACGGGGACAGGCTGTCGACACCACATAGGAGAAGGCTCTCGTGAGCAGAGATGGTCCCTGGATGGAGCTGCCAGTGGGATTAAAAAGCGGCACCAGAGGAGGCAGCAGCTGCCCCTGCGGTGTCTGTGTTTTAGCCTCGCTGCCATGGGCCGATGCATTTGGCTCGGCCTCTCCTGCGAGCGTTACAGTCTTAAGGACTGGCTGAACTCCAGTGCACCTGTAATGGGGCTCCTTCTCTTCTGGACCAGTACAAAGGCTCTAATAAAGATCTTTCTCGCAGCTTGTGTGGTTTTTATTAGGAAAGATATGCACGCTCTTGGCATCCTGGCTCAGCCCTGATCCTGCAAAGCCGATGACACTAAGCCACAGCTTGGTGCAGCATGGCTGCGGCGAACCTCTGAACTTCTCCACTCCCCTGCCTCACCCCTCCTCCACGCTCCCCCAAACTTCTGTATCATTGTGCTTGTGCAATGTATGGCAGCCCCTGCATGCGGGGAAACTAGAAATGCTTCCAAAAGTAGCACCAGGGCAAAAACCCCCAAAGTGGAGGAAAAGAACGGAGAGGCTGTGGACAGAGATTTCCTCCCCGGGCAGCTGAATCTCTCTTTCGAACTCGACTCCGTCCTAGCGGCCGCCTTAATTTGTGTTCACTTCAGAGCCTGCAACATGAAAGCCCTGGCTCTGAACTCCAGCTGAGCCGCTCAATGGCTCAGTGTTCGCAGAAGGCATGGAAGGAATCCATTGATTAGTTTCTTCAGCTGGGATGTGACCATTTGGAGTCCAAGACCTGCCAAACATGACTTCGCCTCAGCAACTGGTTCCTATTTGCTGCTTACAGGCTTTAGAAAAATCTTTCCTCTTCCACATCCAAGTCTCACCCTCCTTTTCCATTCTGTCGTTATTCAACGTTAATATCTATTCAAGCTCTCTCCTGTCGAGGGAGGATGCTGAGTTGCAGAGAACAGCCCTCCTGCCATTAATATAGCCAAAAGATTTTGCCGTTGATGGGAGATAAGCATCTGCCCTCCCTCCACAATGCAGCCTGACTGTTTTTCAACAGTTTGGAACAAAGAAAGGACGGGCAGTAATGCCACATTGTTCCCAGGGACGCTGACTAACCTCGGTTTAAAAGAATAATAATTATTATTCATTTCGCATCGAGGAAAGATATTGCGAGACTGGAGCCTTTGCCGTGATTTCCGAATTACGCAGTGCGGGCAGGACTGCTCTTCCACGACCTCTCTCCTAGCCGGGGCCGGCTCTTTCCCTTCGGCAGGGCCAAATTCACTCCTGTCACGGCCCTTTTGCAAACGGGCAGCTGCTGGCTCTCCTCCAGATGTTATGGAGCTGGGACAGCTTCTCCTCTCTCTCGGATTTACCTATTCTCATTACAGCAGGCGCAGGATTAGGTGTTACCGGTAGTCTGGAGAAGGAGCTTTTCCTAGTGCTGCTTGCTACCAAAACGTAGCCACCTCTGGGGTGAAATACAACGGCTACGTAATAATGCGGAGCAACACCACCCAGCTGTTATGGACAGGAAATGAAGAACACCATATCCAATTAAAACTGCAGGGGGATATTTATGGCAGAACGTAATTAGCCAAATTGGAGCCTTCCCCAAAACTGCCATGGGATTTTTAATGACCACAAGCGGTCAGGGCTTCGGTTTGATGTTTTGTCAAGTAAACAGTATCCAGAGGGCATGAGACAAAAATCAGGAGCAAAGGGGAAAGGGAAAAAAAAAAAAAGCGTCGTGCAATTCCAGGGAGAAACAGAGACATGAAAGGATTTATCGTAAGGGAGACATTGTTGGAAAGAGCAGCAGCCACCACTCCAAGAAAGGAAAGAGCAGGGAGGTGGCTCTGGGTGTGGAGGTGGCCCTCTGCAATGAGAGGAAAGAGCAAGCAGCTGCCATGACCATTCCCCAGGGAGATACCTTTCCTGGAATTTAAAACGATATGAGAAATTCTTTCAAGCGCCGTAATAGCTGGGAAGTATTTGAGTCAGTTGTTTTACGCTGGTAAAAGGAGGCTGGATTAGTAGTCCTGGTGACTACAGCCTCCCCTTTTTGGCTAAGCAGCGGGCATGGAAATAGAGCTTGTTAGTCAGCATGTACTGCGTGTGCCCCCCGGGCTGTCTGTAGGGAAGGCACGCTGCTCTCAGATCTAGCATTTACAGCCAGGAGGTGATGACCATCACGAAAGCGTTGGCTCCTCCATGACCCAGATGGCTGTGGCCTCTGGGGTCCCCTCGTTGCTCTGCACTATAGGGCTGGAGTCACGGAAGGTCCCCATCCTCCACGCTGTCTGCATTAAAAACAAGTTTCTGTTCACACTGCGGAGATCCAGACTTCAGGCCCCGGCTCAGCCCCGAGACAGCGCTGCCACAATACCGTCCTCTGATTGCCCTCCAGGCGTGAGCAGAGGAAGCCGCCTCCGAGCCTTCCCGACTCCTGCTCTCATTAACTTCCCAGCAGAGATGGCTCACAAAAGCATCTTTGTGGCCAGCTAGGAGTCAGGACTCCAGCGCACACACATCCCCGCGTGGCTGCGAGGGAGCGACAGCTCCGGTCAACACGCCATGGGTACCTCAATCAACAGTCTCGCAAGCTGCTTGAGCATCTTCAAGTGCCTCCTGCTATTGGTTTCCCAGCGGTCCCATGCTGATTCACAACCTGATTAGCTAATCTGGGCTTGAGCAATGTAATTCTGCCTTAAATTTCGTTGGTGGGGGGTGCTGTCACTCACTTGTTACCCTGCTGGAAGAACTGGCTGGATGGAAAATCCTCGTAAGCTGTTCTGCAGCGCTGTTTGCTCTGGGTACATTTTCCCTCTCCTCCTCAAGTAACAGCACTGAGTTCTTGGGAAACATAACCTGAGGATTTTTGCTGTTTAACTCTTGATATTCGCAATTACCCTGAGCATGCACAGAACCATACACATCAAACCTCACCTGTAGGACCTCTCATCTTTGGTCAGATCTCTTGGCAGAGTCATCTCCCTGGTCAGATCTTGGCAGGTCATCTCCTTCATAGCAGAAACAAATGCAGCCAGCTCAGACTTAAGCAACACATCTCTGCTTACGACTTCACCCTTGGCATTCCCCAGTCTCTGGTGACAGAGGTTACTGAAGCGATTTCTGATGGTCCGTGAGATACCCTTCCCTAGGACACAGGTGAGGGATTGCGAAGGAGAGGCAATGGGATCGTTGCTAATAAAGCAGATCTCCGGGACAGCTAGACTGTATTCGCTAACACTTATCTGCTCTTTCCACCTTTCAAAAAAAACCACCACCAACAAAAAAAGACCCACTGCTTCAAGAAATACCAAGTAACAGCCACATTTCACTTTCATGAAGGTGCCAGGAGCCACACAAGCACCACCCAAGGAAGGTCAGTCCAGCACCAACCTCTGAAAAATTCATACACAAACTCACAGCTTAAGAAATGGCAGCCACCAGAAAAACACGCTTGCACACAGCCAGTTGGAAGTGGTCAGCGCAGGGAAATAAAACACTTGTCTGCAATGACCCCCAGGTTAACGCTGTGGTTCAGGAGAGAGGGGTTCAAGAGACGGAAGTTTAATTCCTGGTCAATATTTCCACATGACCTCTTACAAACCCTTGTGCCTCCATCCCTCTTTTTTAATGAAACGACAGTTTCTCACTTCACAAGGGGCTGGGAGCATTGGTTTGGCACTCACGAAGGAAAAGCTCAGGAGCTGGGGACTGTGACGGGGTCTCGCCAGAGAGGGATTTGAGGGGAAAGCTCAGGAAAGGGAACTGGGATTCCCGTCCCTTGTCACGCAGGACCTCGGGAGGCACAGATACTGCATCCACAATGGCCAAGATCCCTCTGGCCCAAACCACTGTCCCACCATGACCATGAGGTGACAGGTGCATACAGCCAGTCTATGGAGATAATTCGGCGAAGGGCACGATTACCCCACGTACACCATGCCCATAGCAAGGGAATTACAGGATGAGACCCACACTAGCAATTAAAGCCCTGAAGCTGCCCTCCCCAGATAGGCTCTGCTGGCGGAGACACCCCTTCAGCCCGCCGCATCGCTCCTGTGATGGAGGATTCGCCTGCGTATGTGTTTCAAAGAGGAAAAACCCTCGCCCAGCACTGGAAACCTCCTCGTTTGCGATTGTCTCTGCTTGGCAACCCGGCCCGACAGTGAATAAACGACAGAGAAATATTCCGCTCTACACGTGTTTGGGTTTTTCGGGGTGGTTTTCTTGGACGGCGATCCTGGCTCTCCAACAATACCCGTCTTGTTCGGCCCCACGCTACAGAGCAGGCTTGAATAGATCTGTCTAAAATTATAAGCGGGCAGCCCCTGGGCTCTGAGAGATCACAGGCCACATGCTGGGGCTGAACAAAGACTCTGCTATTTCCTAACAATTAGGCCAGCTAAAAGGACATCTATCTCCTTCCATTAGAGCCACCACGTGCCTCCCAGTCAGTCCATTGTAAAGCTAATTAAATAACACGCCTCTCTCCCCATGAGGGTCTCCTGATTAGTTCGCCTAGGTCCTAAATCCTTGCTGGTGTAAATGGGGAAGAGACAGCTGGTCGGTAGGGGTCTGCGACTCCGGTGGAAGTATGGTCACCCATCTACAGCTATCATCATCATCGCCAGTTATTTCAGGTTTTTTAATTATCTTTGGAAAGCTGTTGAGCGGAGATCTTGAGATACAAGGGGGTCCAGCACACAAACTGGTTTGCTTCCCTATCCGCTTCCCCACCGCCTGCAGCAAAAGTTGTGAAAACAGCTGATTTATTTATTATCTTTTGGGGCTTTGCTAGTAGTTGGAGGGAAAAAAGCAGACGTAAACATTTTTTCTAAATATGTTCTGGGTTGAGGCAAACCAGTTTGGGTTTTTTTTCACACACTTCTCATTGGGCAAAAACAGCGAAAAGAAAATAAACAAGGAAAATGGTGTGTCATTCAACCTGAGCTAAAACTTTCTATTTTTGCACTTTTAAAATGGGAAGAAATGTCAAAATGGAAAAAAAGAAAAAGACAATTAAAAGCAACCTGTTAACAAATGCTTTTTCCACTCAGTTAGTTCACCTCTTCAAGCATCTGTCCCTGGAGGAGGTCAACATGGCTCTTCTGCAATGCCCAACCTGCACCTACTCAAGCCAAACACCGTGAGCGGCTTTTCTCTCTGTCAAACCATCCTGGTTCTTCGGGGCGAGCTACGTTTGCACCACCACAAGCGCACAGCCTTGCACAACAGCACGAAACTGCTAAATCGCTCCAGATGTTCAACACCTTTTCTCACACGCTCCCAAGACCCGGAAGAAGTACAGTTTCCTTCTGCCAAGTCTACAGTCAGCAATAGTTGTGAATATCCCCTTTACCCCCTTTAAATCATTATTTTCCACCCTTGGCTATTTAAATCATTATTTTCACACTGACAGAGCATGGCTGGAAAACTGGGAAGGTGGGTCAACAGACTAATGAGCCGATTTCCTGTGGACCTTCGGCTCCAGGCTTGGAACAGCTGGACCTGCCGCTTACAGACAGAGCTCCATCCACGAAAGGAAAACAGAAAGACCCCATTCCTCAGCTCTCATGGTGGGGAGACAGCAGGAGGAAGGACACGGAGGAGGAGGCAGAGCTTGGTTTCGTTCTAATGGGAACGAAAGCCTGCTCCTGTTTTCCAAACCCACGAGCCGCCCGTGCGTCTCACAGCCGTCCTGGATAACAGCCGCTCTTGGAGCCTGGGTGGGAAAATGCTGGGAAGCTTTAGAAATGCATCAGGGCTTGCCAGGAAATATATAAATTAGAGTGTGTGTACGCATGTCCATAGGCTTTTATTGTAAAAGCACAAGATCAACTCATTGCCCATTGCTAACGAAATGATACGAACCCTACGCTCAGGCAATGCAAACGTTGTACATCAAATAATAAAATTTTACAGGGACGTATCAACAGGGCCAGGTAAATCGTCACCAAAAGATGCCGCATGACTCGCTTGAAGGCCTACAAGGGGTTGGTACGAGAGTCAAACCCAAAACACAGTTTGAATGTAACCTAGGAGCATGCTACTCAGCCCTCCGGCTGCTTTCAAACCCCAACAGCCAGGTCTGACTGCTTCATTCATCGCTAACCTACAAAAAAAAGGGCAAGAGCCAAGAAAACGATGTCTTGTATTAACCGCCTGCCTCCCCTCACCCAGCTAGTGCCCTTGATCCCAAAGCTATGGGAATGGCTCCACAAGCCACTTGATTAATAAGAGCCCAGGGGGGGAAAATCGTTTATATAACCTCATCTTCTCTAAACTTCCTAAGTGCTTTAGAAAGTGGCTGCCCTGGAAACCCAAACTGGAAACGAAAAATATTATCTCTTCCATTTATAAACATCTCTGGCGCTAATGAAGTGAGGAGCAGCAGCAACGAGGAGGGGAGCGTCGAGATGCACTTGGCAGGCGTGGGAGAGCCCCGATAAAACCATTTCATTTCAGGTGGGTGTGGAGCGGAAAGTCCTCCCACCGTGGTCTGGTGCCACTGTCGGCTGCTGACTACAGTGCTGCGAGGCCCCCGGGGAGGGATTTCAGAAGATGGATGGTTATGGAATTATCTGCTACGCTAAACACAGAGGCAGACTGACAGCCTTACTAGGTGCAAATGTGGGGGGGAAGGAAGACAGAGCGACATAAATGAGGCAAGAGCAGATGGATGAAACCTTAAAAATCAGTTCCCTTAGCCTGAAGCTGTAGCTCGGATGAAGCATCACGTCCTGATGTTGGAAAGCAGGGAGCGAGAATCGGTACTTACTGTGCACGCATACTTTGTGGCACAAACTGCACAGACGGGGGTCCTTGTGCATGTCAACAGAGCATATATGTTTACACCAATCTGATCTAAATAAACATACGAGTGATCCAGATTTAGCTCTTGGGTTCAACCACCCTCTGCCTTGCAGCACCTCAGACACACAACTGAATCAGAGAGCCGGGAGAAGTATTCTGCAGAATAGTCCAACCTATTTCTCCATTTTATTTCCATGTTGGCATTTCCCACGGAGATTTGTTTTTGCATCAACACAGCCAGCACCAGAAAATGCTGAGTTTTGGCTGGAAATGTTTGGATTTCATTTTGACAAAATATTGATGATTTCCGCAGAACAATCCGTCACTTTTGGCAGCAACAAGAAGAAAAGTCCGAAAGCCGTATTTCATCTAGACAGGGGACTGAGCTGACACCCAGCCTGGAACTCAGCACAAGTGGAAGGCAAAGCAGGCTACTGGGTTGCCTCGTTATCCTGTCATTTTGATTACTGTAAAGCAAGGGAAACTGCTACTACTTTCATGTAGTAGCTGTTTGCCTGGATAGAAACACAACCAAAGCTGCCAGACAAAGGAAGCATCTGGTCTCCTGGGGTTAGGCAGTAACTAGATGCAAAGCAGGGGAAGAAAAGGTCTGATCGTCTCTGGAGACATTTCACAAGAGATGTAGATACCCCAAGGTTGCAGTGTGGTGAAGAGCTGGTCCAGGGCAAGACTGAGATGCCAGCTTTATTTCCATCACTACCTTCCATAATTATTCATGCCTCTTGAGCCTGCAAAACTGGGTTGAAATCTCCCAAGTGCAGGCTCTTCTGTGAGATGCCTGGAACTGACCAAATTAGAAATTTTCCATGAACAGGCTCCCTTGGGGAATCTCCTCCTTTTTTCTATTCTACCTCAATGCTGACATCAGTCTGGCCAAAACAAGTGCCCTTTGCCCCCCCCTTGAACTTAGGATGTGGAGAGTGAATCACACAAACCAGGAGAGAAAGGCATTTCTGACTCCTGAAAAATAGTTGCTGATGAGTTAGGGGAGAAGTAGTTTGGCCAGCTCTTCTTAGAAATCAAATCTCCGCTTTGGTGGAGCAGTTTCTTTTGCTCCATCCCATTTGTGCTTCGGGAAGCACAAATATCTGCAAGTGTTTCTGCCGCCCTGCACGCCCCTGCTCACACAGTGTATGCCGTGTCAGCAGCCTTGTTTCCCTTTCCAGGAAGGGAAGTCCAGTCATGAACTTCATTATATTGCTTTTTGGTGTGTGCGCCCACCCCCTCCATCGCTAAAATCAGTGGCAGCATTCCCACTGAGTGGGTTGAAGCCAACCCTGTTTGCCCGCAGGGTCGCCGAGGGCCGCAGCCGGCTTCAGGGGTTTAAAGGCTAGATCCTAGCCTTGAACACTAACCTGCCCTTGCAGCGTCACAGGGGAAGAAAAAACACCGAAAGAGGAACCCTGCCTCTAAGAGGAGATCAGAGGTCTCCGAAGGCAGCTCCGAAAGGATGGACCAGCGCCGCTCACGCTGGCTGAGAATCTCCTTTCATAAGCCTAACGCCGAAAATAAGCCCACATGCAAATTCCACCCTCCATCCCATGCTTTTCCCACACCTCACTCAAGTCATTTGGAGGCCAGCAAGCCGCCCGCTGCAACAGTCCCATGGCTCTTCTGCAGAGAAACCATCTTCCCAACATACACACACAACCTCATTAGCCCTGCCTGTTTCCAGAGAGGCAGCCTCCCTTCCCGGGAACCAGCTGCAGAGAGAGAAACTGTATTTCATCTATTGTGAAACAGCCAACAATTGACCCGCTGCAACTTTTTCAAAGCCTATTGATACAAAACCCCACAGGGGAAGGTCCATCCGGTGGGCTGTGTAAACTTCAGCACGTGTTCAGCAGCTTCAAGGGCTCGGCCACGCTAGCAGCTCGGTGTCGCTTAAGATGTCTATTTTTTTTTTTTTTACAATATCAAGCAGTTGTACAACACCGTTCTCCAGGGACTTCCAGCCACTCGCCTGACCTCAATGAATTAAGCATCACAATAAAATGTGCAATGAATTAATCATCTGCATCTCCAACGTGAGAAACTGCTACGCAGTGGTGCACAGGCAGCCTTTTGAATGATTTAGGCATCTCACTCCAATGGAGGTCAGTGGGGTTTAGATGCCTAAAGACTTTCTGTTAAGTGAGGTAGTCAAGGTCTTCCAAATCCCAGCTGTAAGACCCCATAATCTCAGCCAGATCTCCTAAATCTGCTGTTCTTATCCCTGAGAACCCCCCCATAAAAAGACCATGGGTGCTGGGGAAGAGCCACAAGGACCTAGAGCTCAGGTGACTGAAACCACCCCACGGTCTGGGAAGAGGATGTTGCGTTATACAGACCAGGCGTTGCAGGGTCCTTTCAGTCAAACAGTTGATTGCTGCAAAGGAGGAACGAAGAGGAGAGATGCTAAGAGAGCAGTGAGAGAGCACGGACCCTGTATCTCCCCCCAGGACCTCCAGGCAAGGTGAGAAACTTCATGTGCACAGAACACAGTCTAGTAAACAAGGTGCAGAAAGCACACTGCGTTAGAGAAAGCTCAGACCTGGATCTGCTCTGAAAAGGAGGAATCATTTCCATCCACAGTTAACAACAGGGGCAGCTTGAGCTTATTTCTATTCAATTTTAGAAAGAGAGCAGAGATTTGCAATCCCTTACAGGGCTTTCTGGGAATATTGGTCCTAATCCTGTCCTTACTCTTGTGTGGCTCTAAGCATGGTATTTCTCCTTCCTGCTCTTCATCTATCCAGCCTGCATATAAGCTCCTTGCGCTGCATGGGACACAGGACAGTCCAATCCTCCTGGAGGTGTCTGTTAGAAATAACAATAAAAAAAGAAAAAAAAGGCAGACCATCCTAAAACAACTTGCCCCCCTCCCCAAATATCTGACAGCCTGGTTTCTCAGACTGAAGTGATGCAAATAGCTCAGATAAGCTTCAGATAAAGTATCTGAGCTCTCAAGGGCTTATCTGAGCTGAACACCAACTCCAAAAATTCTGAAATTTGCCCTGTGGGACTGTCTCCACAGAGCTCGATTTCCATCTGAAGCCTCGACCTCCAGAGGCTGCAGTAACAGCTACTGTTCAAATGCATTCTTGAGATAGCGGGGTGGGACGTGGCAGGTCTGCAGCTCCCCTATCATGCACTATCTGGGGATTTGCCTTCTGGTGGGAATGTTGCAAGAGCTGGGCTGATGGCTCAAGGAACCGGTGACGGCACCTTTCACCGCTAGCACTTACACCGTAACAGATGAGGTAAAACCTCCAACGGAAAGATCACTTTCCCTTGGCTAAAAAGTGCTCCATGCTGGCTTTTCATTTCAGCCGTGTTCTCTCTCAGTAAAGCTAGCAGAGGGAAGGCTTGCAGGGGAGCACCGGCTTAGGGTGCCGTGCAGTGAACTCCATCACAGACTGTGTCAGCATGGGCATCGTGCTAAGATTTGGGGTTTCCAAAGCAGCCCGGATGCAACGTGGAGCTGGGTACAAAACCCATCCGGGCTTCTCTGAAAATCTCAGCCTGGCAGGCTGTAAAGGGAGTCAGCAATTGCGGCAAGGAGCTCTGATGAAACAGACCCCGGCTCACAGTAATGGACAATCTCTAATATTCAGTGATAAACATTCGTGCTTAGAGATCCAGCCTTTCTGAAAGACAGATAGCGGCAGCGGTCTCAAAATGTGTGAGACCTGGTAGTGAGCATCCATTTATAGTGTGCAACTCAGACTGTGAAAGGAGCCAGGGGAAGTCCAAGGCCAGGCTTAGAGAAAGTAAATGGAGATCCCTTTGTAAAGTTGGTACAAAGGGCCCATTAGCTCACTTACACCTGGACTACAGTTATTCTTTGTCCTGCGGGAGCATCAAGGTTCCCCCATCTTACAGACAGGTCCCATATACTGGGTGCTCTACAAACACAGGAGTAAAAGACAGCAGGAAGGATTCCTCCCTGAAAGGCTTGCAACCAAATAATCAGTAATCTAATCATTTATACACCTAATGCAAATCCAGCAAGGATGAAAAAAAGAGCTTTCTGAAAACCATTCAAAGCTCTGCAGAAATTACCCCCAAATCTCGCTGATTCAAGCAGAGAAAGATTTCCTCTCTGTAGAGGTTTGCAACCGTCAGGCAGAGTTCTCAGGCAAGAATAACTATGAAATTCTATAGGATGGCTCATAAACCATAGAAAAAAAAGTTTCCTTTCCTACTAAAAAATTCCCAACGGCTCTTTCCCAAAGGGCCAGCATGCCAAAGTGCTGCTGCAGAGTGCTGGCTCCCCTGCTGCATCGGCGCTTCGCCCTGGCTAGAAACCAGGGAGCCGGGGAAAATGCGTGGGCAGGCTACGGGCTCTCCGCAGCTCCCCAGCGCTCAGCTGTGTTGGCAGCACCAGGGTTAACCGCGGCGGCGCCCTGTAATGCAATGATTTCTGGTTTATTTCAGCAGGGGAAGTGTGTCCCGGCCTGATTAGCCCAATGGTTTCCTCTTTTCCCATAACCTCCAGACCCCCATGGCCTAAGTGTTTACTTTCTGAAATAAAAAATCTGCTAGTGTTTTTCTTTTTTCGGGGCATGTGTATTTTGGGAGGATTCGGGGGGAGGAAAGTGGAGAGGGGGAGTTGAATGGGATGGGAGGCTTGCATACACCTCCCTTCTCTCTCCCACCCCTCACCCCCAGCTCCTTTCCAGCTGCAACCTCTGAGCTGAGACTTCTGGCTTCAATGTGAGAGAGAGAGAGAGAGAAAAGGAGAGAGAAACGTATTAATGAGAGAGTTCAGTCTCTTGCTTCAGCAGCTATAAACACAGTGAACATCTGGAGGGAGAGAGAGGTGCTTCACGCTGCCAGGAGCTGAAAGAAACAGGCTGTTTTCAGGGTCCCAGCCCCCCTGCACTCCCCACGTCCCACTCTGCCTGCCCTGCACATACGCACGCTGCTCTCCTGGCATCACCCAGCCAGTCCTGTCCATCCAGAGAGAAAATAGTAGCTGGTCTCACTTACATTGCCCTCCCCACTCCATGCCAGTGCAGCAAAGCCCACCTAGGTGCTACTACAAGAAGGGCTGGCCACGTACGACCCAAACCCTTTAGAGAGCATGTTCTGCTGCCCACTATCCCCAGAGGCAAGCGCTCATGGGTCCCAGCATGGTCCTGTAAGCAAAGGAGGTTGGGAAATCTCAAAAAAAAAAGCAGCTGTGCTTTGTGTGGCCTGTCTGAAGCAAGTGTTTGGTGGCTCAGGATAGTCGCCTCCTCTGGCAAAAGAAACAGGTACCTCCACCACACTCCATGTCTATAGAGGGATCAATCTTACTCCAAGACCAACCCAAAACAAGACATCTTCTGCAGCCATCCTCGAGGCACCACAGAAGCCCTGGACAGCCTGTCGCTTAGTCCCTTTCCCCCTTGACTCTACATCAAGTTATTCCTTCCCCACGACATACCGAAGCTGCCAGTGCTGCTGCTCATTTTTGCGACGGTCCTGGTGCAGCGCGCTAACTTGAGTTTTGCTTCTTGTGCAGCTCCTGTCCCCCTGTTATACTGGAGGCCCTCAGCAAATTTGCAGGCATCACCCAAAAACCAAGCAACAACCTTCCAGCTTTCACCGAGCCTCATCCAGGGGACCAACGCCCTGTTCAGAGCACAATTCCTCCCTGCGCGGCAGCTGACACCACTCTGCAGCTCAAATGGGAAAAGAGCTCAGCGCTCATTCTCTGGTGATGACCCAACACGCAGGGAGCTCCCTTGGGTTTTGTCTTTGAGAGGCGAGACAGGGATTTTTCCAGAGTCAGGCAGGAAACAAATGGAAAAGCGAAAGCCTGGATTTTTGTCATTCTATTGCTTCAGCGCAAATAAACGTCTCCAAGTGCTGACTTGCAGCAGGTTGCAGTGGGGGATGCAGAGGGAGCGTCACTAGGTGTCACGCGGTCGCCTGCACATCTTTTCCTCACCTGCCAAACAACAAGAATCCACACAAACCAGACCCTGAGTCCAGCTCCCACTGAAGAGCAAACCAGTAACTGCTCAGCATCCTTCACAGGGCCCTTGCAGAAGGGCCAGGAGAGTCTAAGACTGCAGGCAGCCCATGGCTCTGCAATTCGTTTACAAGGCATAGAGGCATCTTTTCTCTCCACCGACAGATTGGAGTAAGTGCTTTTAATGGAGAAAATTATGCGTGTCCTTCAACAAATGCAGAATGCCCAAGTATAGTAGGTGTGACATGCCTTTAACTGGAGCCAATGAAACAGCCAAATACTGCCAGGAGGAAAAAGGGTCAAAGAAAAACCCGTTCCAACCAGGCTATAAACAGTGCCAGACCCCAAGGCTTGCAAGAGGCTGGGCCACCTAGCCAGCCAGAGGATGACAACAGAGCCCAGCAGAAAGGGCTTATTCATCCCCCGGGCCGGAGCGAACGGCCAGGGATGGCTGCGGATCTGGGGGAATGACCGGCAGCAGGTTGGGCAGAGGCAGTATTTTGTTGAGCCTTGAAATGAATTAGCATCCATCGCCTTGGCTCTCGCTCATCCCTCCCCGTGGTAGCTCAACCCTTTTTTCTCCCCCTCTTCTGTTTCCCTTCACCTTCCTCCACATCCTCCCTTGCCCGCTCCTTATTTATTAAGGAGGGAGAGGACAGACTGGCCAGTCCAGGAGAAGTGCCTGAAAAGTCCTGCTAGGTCTCGCAGCCGCAAGCAGATGTGTGTGCCCTGTGAAAAGACGCCCATTCATCTCTGCAGAGAGCGTGCGGGGGAGGCGGCAGCAGCGCAGGGGAGGGGGGAAGCGTTGGAGGAGGCTGAGAAAAGGAAGGAGGCCGCAGTTAAAAATAGGATAAAAGGGCATGAAAAAAAAATGCAGTTTTTTTTTTTTTTATAAGCTTCGCTCGGAAAATGTGCTGCAGCTGGAGAAGCCATCGGGCTGAGCCTGGTCAGCTTTCACCTTCCCCCGCCTCTCTCCTCCTCCCCAAGCCCCCTTCCTCCGAGCATGGGCCTGGAAGACGGCCCAGAAACCGCTCACAGAAAGAGCTTTCCTCCAGGGATCTCCACCAGGGAAAGAGCAGGTCTTGTGGCGAAGGGGGGGGCAACGTGGGGAAAAGCAGAGAGAGTTCGCCACGGATGCAGGCGGTCCCCACTCCTGCCTGCAGTCCAGGCTGAGCTGAGCACTTGGCTTGAAGGAAGATCACAGCCAGAGTTAGCAGGGTGAGGGCAAAGGGAGGGCATCCCAATTTTGTCTGCATGGGCGTGGGGCAATGTGGCACGCTGCAATGCGTTGCTCTAGCTACAAGGGCTTTGCTTTCCTGCCAAACCCAGCACAACATTGCTATGGCCCAGGCTGCAGGGACCCGATGTCCATGAAGCACCAGGGGGTCGGTTGCAAGTTTGCTGCATTAGGGACATGCCACACCCAAAACTAATAAACCCAAAATATTGTGGGTTGAGAGATGGCACTAAGCTACTATGTCCAGGCAGCATCGGCAACAGATTGGGTAAGGCTGGTCTCCCACAACACCAGCCTGAATGGCACTGGGTGCTGGGGATGAGCCTAAGGTGATGATACCTTTCATTCGCGACAGTGTCTCAGTGCGGGAAGCCTGACCGAAATCAGCTGGACTGCTTTCACGGCGGCATCGGATCTGCAGCTCTCATTTCTTCTCTAGAAAATGCTTTAATTTCATTTCTTGCCTTGCAAATCCCAAAGCCAATCCCATTTGCCTCAGTGAAAGTAAGATCACTCCCCCAAATGCTCCTGTAATGTCCAAAAGGCTGGGAGCACTTTCAGTCCAAGTGTGCTAATTCAGCACAACAACAATTGTAGAAACTTCTTCAGCCAGAGCTGTTTCATCCCTCGCTTGCCATTAACAACACTTTTATCTCCCCTATCACTAAGGAAAACAAATCCTTTCAGAGTAGAAGGGGTTGCCAAAGTGGCCTTGGCTCAAAAAGACAGCACAGTCAGGACTATGTCCATACTGAAATTATAATACTGCTATCAAATCTTTTTCTCCACTCCAGTTTTGTGCCTAACCTTTTCTCAGCCAAAAAATGTTACCAGAGGGTAACATTAGGATACTATTACTTTAAGAATTAAACACACGGCGCTACGTGTGGCTTTCAGCATCCTTTCAGCAGCCCTGTGCTTCGGGCAGACACACGGCACCCTTAACTTTGGGCTGCCAGATGGTTCAGCTAAGGTGCAATGGCCTCTACGCTCCTATTCCCACCTGTCCAAGGAGCAGAGCTATTTTTCCTAACCAGGGAGCAACTCCCTTCCTGCTAGTTTTTTTTCTACCACCTCTGGGATGTGCCTTTTGCTTGCTGTGGACCCAGTTTAGGTTGATTCTCTGGGCAGTAATAGTCCCAACATATGCACTGCAGATTGTGGTAGCAAGCTAACAAATAAAACTGACTCTATACCATTTCCAAATTTGTGCTTTTTCCACAAAAAAACAAAAAACACCACCACCCCTTCTCATCTTTATCCACAAGCTAAATCCACATCAGGCTTTCCTTTATCCATATCACTGAATAATCTAATCGGACTTCAAGAACAATGTAAATAAACTCACCCAAGCTTCAAAGGCAAAATATCTTCTCTAAACCCAAGGAGCTCTAAAACTTTTAGAAATGTTGTGGGTTTCTTTTGCAAGAGGATATATTCACACTTGCATTTTCCTTGTTGACTTGTTTCTTTCACCAACATCAAGACCATGAAAACCAAAATAGCCTCTAGTACACCAGAAGAATAGATGACAAATGGTTTTAATGTGCACCCGACACACAAAGGAGAAATGAAAGACCGTTCCTAGCAGTATATACAAATAAGAGTTTCCTCTCATTTAAAATTAGCAACTGCTCTAGACTGAAGAAACAGCAGTATTAAAAAAAAAAAAAAAAAAACAGAGAAAGAGTACCTTGGACTGCAACAGGAAGAACTAAAAAGTAATTCTTAGGTATTGCAAGAGAATCAGAGGCCTGTGCTACCCGTCCCAATGTACCGAAAGTTTGATCGAAACCTGTTGAAGACAACAAGAGCTTTTTCTTTTACTGGCTTCACTGAGGTTTGAACCAGGCTCCAGTCGCTGCAACAAGAAATTTCACAGACCCAGCATGGGGTAATGAAGATCTGGGTTGCAGATATGTTGGTCCCCGGGGAGAGCACTTTCACAGAAAAGGGGAGAGGGTAGGGAAAAAAACACAAAGAAAACTTTCCAGGCACAGATTTACAAAATGTTTGAGTAAATCCAAATGCTGCAAGGGCAGATTTCGTCAGAGCAGAGTTGACATCATGCTGAGAGAGGTCACCCACAGGAGTTGAGCAAATAGCTGAAATAAGAACAGCTGGGAATAGGCCGCAGAGTTTTGCTCCAGCCACGGGTGCAGCGCTCTGCGTCCACCTCCTGCTCACACACAAGTGCTCACCAAAGGAGAAAAAAAAATTGAAATGCCTGAATATTTGCCAAGGAGAGATTTCAAACCGTACATTTGACTGCAACAGTCACTGGTTCTGCTGAACTCTTTAGCTGCAAAAAGTCTCTAAACATCAGGGTTTTTCCCCTCCCAAGGGGCCAATGTGCATAACTAACGAGCCGGGAACAAGTCACAGAAGACCAGCACATGCCATGCAAAAGCTTACATGGGATTTAAGTGCTTCATGATAGGCTTACATGGGACTTAAGTGAAACATAAACTTCATATTGGCCCTTCGCAAAGGTCACATTCATGCAACTTGAGCTTTTTTGTTTAGTTCCTGTGGTTGGCCTGTGCCACAGCGTACCTGAGCCCTCTCCTCTGCCCCAGCACAGCTAGGTTCTTTGCTGACACCTCATCACCCATCCCGCAGGCAGGAGGACCGGCTGCCCGCCTGACATCGGTGCTGCCAGTTGGTTATACAAGAAGCAGCCCAAACTGCAAGCTCAGCTTGAAGATTCACGGGTTGAACAACGTGCGGGGCAAGAATTAGTCACCGGCGATTTTGTAACGACTTTCAAATTACGAATGCATTAGAGATGATGATCATCTAGTCCAAGTCAGTGGATTGCTTTAGCTGTGCAGCATATTGCAACCATGCAGCCCTGACAGCACAGCGTGACCACACATCTCCAGTTGTGGTTACATGAAGACCATGCCACCACCTTCCCAAGGAGCAAGGCAATGAGCTACAACAGCAAGAGACCCAAAATTACTACCACAGTGGAATTAAAACCTGGGACTCCCCGGCTCCTTGCAACCATCCATGAAGGCCACTTTCCAAAGCCACTGGCAAGGACATATGTCCTGCAAACGCTATGAGAAATGCTGAAGATGCAGCCAGCAGGTTGGCAGGTCCACCTTGCCCACGGTATCCTCCTGGAGACCCCCATGTCTGCCAACAGACCCCAGGGAGCAGTAACCAGGGCTGCAGTCCCTAAATGCAAGGGAGGTGCACACAGGACATCAAAATCACCACCCAAAAGAGGAGAGGGGTTCTCCCAGCCGGGCACACACGCCATGGCAGGGAAGAAGGAAGCTCCCATCCTTCAGCATCGCTCTGACAGAATAGTTAAACAAAGCAGCTTTAAGGTTTTTATCTGCTTTCTGGCCCCATCTCCACTGAGGGAGACCCCTGACGGTCAGCAAGGCAGGTACCAACCTGGTATGCTGTGGTAGGTGCCCTATGGCTGCATTAAGGGCAAAACACCCCAATAAATTAAGTCAGGACTGGGGCAGAAAGCAAGTACAAGAGGAAGGAGACAACTGGGACACGCTGGACAACAAACAAGAGCATAGTGGGGCTTTAAGGCTCGTCTTTTCACCTAAGCACGCTGCCAAGCCCCACGGCACAGGAGGAAAAGGCGCCATCCCAGTTCGCACCCCCCCCAAAATGGTGTCCTACCTGTGCTGTAGTGCTCCAGGCCAGTGGGCACTTCTTGCGTGGCAGGCTCATCCCAGAGCGGGCAGCACATTCTCGGCTGGCAGCAGGCGGACTGAAAGCCGCAGGTCACCCAGGGATCCTCACAGGGGCCGGTGGCACCTTGCTTCTGGGAGCAGGAGAGGGAAAAGCATCAGGGGAGCAGAACCCCGAAATGGCCGCCCTGTGCAAGGTGGCAGTGCACCTTCCCCCCTCCCAATCAGGCACAAAGCCCCGGGCCGGCGGGGTTTGCTCAGAAGAAACAGTGTCATCCAAACTCACCTAGCTGAGGGGCATCATGATGAGGCCAAAAAGACCCTTTTTTAAACAAACGTGAGGAAAAAAAAATGAAGGCCCGCAGTGAGGCTGTGCTCAGCAAGGTGGCGGTGGGGAGGGGGCTGTCCTCAGGGCCGGCCCTGGGGAGGACACCCTCCATGAGAGGGGCCTCGGTTCAGTCCTGCCAGCTGGAATTGTTATTTTTTGGCAGCGTGAGGCAGGAGGCCCCATAGCCCCCCAAAAAATGTGGGGTCCGTGAGGGGGTGGAGAGGCCACAGCCCTGCCTGGGTCACAGCCATGGTGCCATGGGGGAGCCCGGCCCCACGCTGGCAGGAGCTGGGGCAAGCCGTCATATTTATGTTCATATTCCTATTTACATTGTTATTATTATGTTTATCTTTATGTTTGTCTTTATATTTGTGTTATTTGTATTTATATTTATGTTAGTTATATTTATGTGTCCATGGACATATATTTGTGTATACATACGTGTGTATATACATACGTGGTATGCACACATGAAGCATATACACACATGTATAGATAAACTTATGTATTATTACACATATATTACATACTATACTGTATTATTATATGCTTATACGTAATACCTTAAATATGTATACACATGTATTGATTATATGTGTGATATAGGCATGTATGTACCCACACGTATGTAATACTAGATTATAACTGTCATTATATATTACATGTGTTTGGTTTTATTGTATATAAAGTTATATTTGTACTTTATAAATAAAATATATGTATTATATATACAAGCATATATAGGTATATGGAAATAATCCCAGTATATCATTTTCATTTTATTTTACACATACCTATTTTATACATCTACATTTATAAATATGTATATATATTGTGTATGTATATGTATATAACTTATATACATATTTACCATATATACATACGTGTATATACAGATGTACCATATAATATCTAGATGGTACATATACGCGTTTATCTCTATATAGGAGGATAACAACATATACATACATATAAATACATTCAGGATGTTTTCATTTTTTATTATTATTATTATTTCCCTGCAAGGAAATAGTTGTGCTTCATTTCCAATCAATATTTAAAAGCCAAATGCATGCTTGGAACCATTTAAAGGAAAAATATCGAGCTGTGTTAGAAATATTTCATGTGTCAGAGTGGTCTTTTCTTCCTAATTTGGTGAAAATTTTGCTTTCTAGCAAGTCTTCTGTGCAGCCTGGTGTCCCAGCTCAGAGTTACAGCTTTCATCTGACCTTGTCTAGGATCTTTAACGCTGGCCAGCATTTCTTTGGGCAAATGTCTGTTAATGTGATTTCTCTAAATAAGGGTTGAAGCACGGTCAAACCTGTCCCATAGCTGCCGGCAGTCAGCACGGGCATGCCCAGGATCACACTCTAATATATATTATACATAACCACCGATCAGCTGCACTGACAGAAAGGAGCTGGCTCTGGAGAGGGAGAACCAAAGTTGTCCAAAACCTCCAGCCAAACCAGCCGAAACCTTTTCCAAAGCCTGATCCCACTGCATTCATCCACGGCGGGTGAAGGTCAACACAGGGAGCGGATGCACCGGGACAATGGTTACCCTAACAATCCTCCTCCGAACACAAGCGCAGGAAATCCGATGCAGCGATCCTATTTCCAGTTGAGGTTTGCAAGCTCAAGAGGTTCAGATAAGCTCTGGGTAAACACTCAGCATTCAGACGCTGCTCTGAACTACGTGAAACCTTGGAACGATTTAGTGGTCGACACCAAGCCGTGTCAGTGAATGGGTTGGCAAAGTCACAGCAACCAAAGAGAAAACTCACTGCTAGGGGTAGAAAAATAACCCAAACCTCTTTCTTACCATCACTCCAGGGCGAGCCAAAGGATAAGGGGCTGTGTTGCCGATGGTCGTGTCCATATAGTAACTCATCATCTCAGAGGTGCCTGCAGAAATGGAGATGGAGATTAGATGCCTTGCTGCAGAAAGCGTAAAAATTGATAGCGTCAGTAAACCTGTGCTTTCTCACAGCCATATGAAGCTAGGACCAGACTATCATCTTAATGAGTTTAAGCTGGAAAAGTTAAGAAGAAAAATAGCTGTATTAATAGCAGATATTGTGATTAGATGTGTTGTATCAACAATGCAAACACACGGATCCATTCGTGTAAACTGATGAGAGCCTGACAATGGTGAATGAATTATCACCTGGAAGCTGATGGAGCTACTCTGAGGAAAGATGAGATCATATTTCCTTTGCTGTAGAATTGGCAGGAAATTGTTGCCAATTTTTTTTCTTTTGACCAAAAAAAAGAAAAAAAGCCAGTTTGTTGAGATCAACACCTTTCCTGTAAAACTTTCGTCAAGAACAATCTGTTTCACAAAGAACTTCGCTGTTTTCAAGAGACGTCTTCTGTTTTCCTGCATTAGCTTACTAAATACTTACCTCCTTGCTAAAACTCTCCTTGCATTGCTGAGTCTTACATTTCCGAGTAATTTGCAGCACCCTAAATATCTGTCTTAGCCCACAGGACCATGTCACAGTTTCACGTGTCATTCCTAGCATGGGATGTACTCCTCTGAGCAAGTCCTTCTACCAGTGCTGTTCATCAGATGTGATTTTTAATCATCGATTAGCTCGTTTGCGTAGCTGTGGTGAAGGAGCTGCAAGCTGGCTCTGTTTTCAAATACATAGGTGTTTCTCCCCCTCTCCTTTAAATGCGCAGTGGAAAATGCACTTTCGGTGTTTTGGGGAATATGACTTAAAGGTGCTGGGAGGAAAGAGTAAAGGGGGAGTAGCCTGGGCTCAGAAGGGCTCACTCTGGCAGGATATGACTTGGAGCTAAGGGGAATGGCTATTTTCATCATGCTGATACACGGCATAGCCTGCAAGACGGAAGAGCTGCCACTGCTTTAACCTCTCTGAGGACACAGCAGCTCCGGCGCCTCTGAAATACCTCCCTTTTGATTTCTGCAGATCTCCTGTGCTACCAACTGTAACCGCCGCAGATGCAAACACTTGTCCGAGTCGTCTCCTAGACAGAGCCAGTGCAACCACCGTTACCTTCAGCCTCCACTTCTGCACTGCACCCACGAATAGCTCCCGGATGCACTGGGACCTGCTCCCGGCCTCCCCTCCACTGCTTCCCTGCTCACACAGCCGGGGGCTTCGGCTGCTGCAGGGGTTCAGCCAGCAAACACCCCGGCAAACGGCAGAGCCTGCTTCAGCTGTGCCTCACTCACCACCTCAGCAAACAGGATAGTGTCTCCCACCGCGCTCTATGACTAATGGCCAAATGCGAAACACCTGCATGTGTATGCATATTAAATTATTATCATAATTTCCTGCTTGTTATTACTAACTTTTGCTCTAACACCAATTTTTTTTTTTTAAAAAAAAACTTCTCTTCTTAATTCACAAAACTGAAAACTACCTACGTGGTGAAAGAACAACGAGGCTATATTTCTTTGCACTTAGAGCAACCCAAAACCACACATACTGCAAGTTACTGCAACTGAGAAGCCTTAACTAATCTCAGCATCTGTGCACACCCTGCCAGCCTGCTCTAACTAGGCGTTAAAACACGTTTGCTTAAATCTCTTTGCAGCTGGGTCAGCCTGCAGCTGGGTAAAACAAAGAAGGTGCATGGAGCCCATTTCTGCAACCCAGCTAAGGAAGGGCAAGGTGCTCAGTCCCGGTCCGTCACACACCTGTCCCCTGATCCTAACCTTAAAGAAGTGTAAAACATCTCACATGAACATGAACTGATCTCCCTCGTGCTCTAAAGACTAACGCTGCCAAACTGTACCAAAGCAAGACAGACATTGCAAAATGGAGACAGAGAAATCTCCAGGCCGATTCACCTCTTCCAATGACACACACGTGCCCGAGAGTAAGGAGTTACAGCGTTAAAACAGCAGTCAAAACAGCAGTCAAAACAGCAGTCTCCATGAGCAGCTCTTTTTCCTGCTTTGTAGCTTGTGCAATAGGCAGTTGGGGTTTGGTTTTGTTTTTTTTTCCCCTTTGATCAAGACACCTAAGTCGCACTGGTTCTCGAGAACTGCTTTCATGCCTCTCTGAATGTCATTTGCATCTTTCTCAGGATGCCATTGCCAGCTGAACCTTCCAGCAAAGTACCACACATTGACGCTCGAAGCAGCATGAGCTTTGGTCACAGGAGAAGCGCTAAACCCATCCTGACACCCAGGACAAGGCTTCATGTGGTAAAGAATATCAATAAGATTGCCCGAGCTGTAAAGCAGCACCAGCAACCCCCTCCCCAGCCCTGGGCAGGAAAAGGGGAATTATCATCTCTAGAGAGCAGCTCCAGTAGATTTGTAGCAAGGACAGTTTGCTTTTCGGTTTCTCTTCCCCTGCAAGTTAAAAGTTCTCTTCCCCTGCAAGTTAAAAAGCACAAGTGGGGGTCAGAAATACAGCGCAAACCTCAGCAACCATTTGCACCCCCATCCCTGTCTGCTCAAGACAAGTCCAACTTAAACGCAAGTCAAATCAGTCCCCCAACCTGATGCAGATTTTGTGGGTGATAACGGTTAAACGACAGAGAGAAGCAGGCTTTAGGCTGCAAAAAGGACCTGGAAGACAAGCCCTGCTAGAAAAAGGCAGGTGAGCAGATTCTGTGCACAAAATAATTGTGCTCTGGAAAAACAGGTATGCGAGGCCAGCAACAGGAGGCAAGATGACAGCAGAAAGGGAGCGCTGGAGTGCTTTGTCCAGGCTAATTTTAACAGAACTTCCACCACTTCCCATAGGAAACTACTTCACAGCCCAATACATCTCTCACTGTCAGCAAGTTTCCCTGATGTTTGAGCGATATTTTTCTTCTCTTTAGCTTCCTCTAATAAGAGCCTAAATAGTTCCTCTCCTCCCCTTGGACGCCATTAGATAGCTTTAATGACTGCTCAGGAGCTTGCAGCTGAACTAAATTCAATGATAGCACTCTTCGTGGCAGGTAACTTGGCCGATATTAAGGAAATCACTGCAGATTTACACCAAGATAATCAAGATCCACAGCTTGCTGAGAGCTGCTAATAAATAGAGGGGAATCAGAGCCATTTGGTAAAACCCTTAATGACTTAACAGCTTGACTTCAGTCTTATTGTTTGCTCTTATTATTCCTGTCTTATTGTGAAAACATGTGTGAGAGAAACAGCATTTATTTGGGGACTTGATCAAGTACCAGCCAAAGCTATTAGACTCCTGGGTCATTTCTAAACTAAATTAAAATTTTAATTTCATTTCAACATCCATCCCTCCTCTTTTACGAGAGATTTTTTTTTAAACGAATTACCAAGCTTAGTTTAAAAAGGGAAAAGCTGTTTGTCCTCATGATTAACAAGACACACCCATGCAGAAGTTAGGAAGGAGTTAAAAATGTATATTAAAACAAAGCGAACGTCGTCTACTGGGTGTATGGAGACCCTTTACAATATTCCCACATAATGCCTAAGTATTATATTGTTTTAAGGATGGGGAAAGGGAAGTGGAGTGAGACCACAGTGATTTTCCTGTGGCAGAGTCAAGACCAGCAGCTCCCATCTGTTTCCCAGTTTAGTGCTCTGTGCACGGATCTCCCCTGTTTCTTGTAAAATCCTCTGGCTCAGATTGCTCCCCAGTTTCCGAGTTGTAGGAAACTTCAGCTTCTGCCCACCCCATATCCCTCAGCCCCAGGCTGGCCAGTAAAGGCACCCAGTAAAGTTGTCACTGAAGGGTGGCACAACTGGGACAGCTGCAAAACAGTATTTGGGCACTTTTCTCCATCCCAATAAACCAACAAGATTCCCTTTCCATGGGGTTAGACGGGAAGCCAGGAGGGTGGGGCAGCATCAGCAACCCCATCAAAATATTTCTAACTTCAAGAACGTGAGTGAAGGCTTTAAAAATGAGAAGCAGCACCTTCAACACGACCGTCGTCCATGGGCTGCTGCGCTGGGGCAGCTCGCTGACCCAAAGCTGCTTAGTGATAGCCATTTTATTTTTGCATCAAGTAATAATTTATCATCTTTGAGGGGGTGGGGAAAATAGCTCGTGGAAATGACATTCTTCCGCAAGGCTTTAACCCTTGAAATCCTGGCACTTTCCAGGCCGCCTGCCAATTCAGTTCTCAGGGGAAAGAGTGTTTGTTGATCCGTTGGCATGTTAAAAACCTCATTCAATTCATCAAGCCCTGGCACCAGCTTAAAATAAAAGGAGCATCCCTAATGCAGGGATAGAAGCAATAGAAATGAGCATGTTTCTCTTGCTGCCTATTTACAAACCATGCTTTTTAACAGATCGGCCACCTCCTGTCTCCTTTTCATATCAGGGATCCCACATTCGTTATGATTTTAAAACTTTGCAGCTCAAAAGATAATACCTGATTTATGGAAGGGAAGCCAGGCAGGGCAGTAAATAATGATGCTATGGTAAATAGAGCAATATAGTAATTGCCCTTCTGCACCCTCAGTAGATACTCCAAGAGATTAAACGACTTGGCTAAGGTCATACAGAGAAAGTGAGGGTGAGAGGCCGAGTATCGGAGCCCCCGAGCCACTATCTTAACTACCCAGCGGTGATTGCAGTCGGATTAGCGTTGCCATAAGAAGGTTGTCTGCACTGTTTCTGGGAACGATGCGGCTAGCAGGGGCAGGAGGGGCTGCCTGTCAGCACATCACTTTCTGCTTTAAAGCTGTGCTCTTTCCCTTCTCGGTAGCTGTCAGATCTGAAGGAGATATGATGGTACCTTAAGAGCCTTCCCGTTTGGCTGCACAAGCTCTAGCTGGGGTGGATGACAGCGGTCACGAGATAGTGCCAGGGCAGTTAAGGTTTGGACCAGTCTCATATACACATGCGCCCACGAGCCCTTGTTCTCTGTGCATGGTAGTAAACTGCTTTCTGCTTTAGACTTCTCCTTTACCTTGCTCATTCATCTGTTACTCAGCTGATATTTTATAATTAAGCTAAAATAATGCCACCGTCAACAGCACCGCCAAATCTATAGCAAGCTGACAACGCAGGTCATGGCAAGGAGAGGGGTTTAGGTGGGATACTAAACCAGGGAGGCTGTTGCTGTTAAATCATGTTGCTCTCTCTTGGATCCTAGCAGCTACTTGCAATTGCAGGAAGATGTGAATGGGTGGGGGGAGTTAATTAAGTCATCTGTTATTTCACTCACGAATTTCCCTCCGTGAAATAACAGCCTTACAGCACAACGTCACGGGCCATATCCTCAGCTGGGGCAAAGCAAAGGGGGAAAGAACCGGATGAGTTCCCCACTGTTCAGCGAGGGATCCCCTGCACCAGGGAAGGATCTGGCCCTGCAAGGAGCATGCGTTCCCCATCTCAGAGAGCCCCATCTGCCCCGTGGCAAAGGGGTCTGGGTTAGGGCTTGAAGGCCCAGCTGTAAGTCTGTGTTTTGCTCCAGACTCCCTGTATGACCCGCAGCAGGACGCTTGGGACCAGCCTGCCCAGATCTGCTGGTGCTTTGAAAATCCCCCCAAGCACCTCTCTTCATCAAGCATCCAAACCGCTTTAGAAAGTTAGGTTACCTTCCGTTTCTCTGTGCCTCAACTTGCCAGATGTTGGAGGAAAATAGCACAGGGGTGTTTTCTGATTTGGAGGTGCACATGGTACCCGAAGCTCAGCGCTGAAGTCCCAATGCACAAAATGCGCGGCGGGCTTCCACAAAAATCCCAGCCGCTGGGTGAGTGGTGCCATTCCCTGCTGCCCAAGGTGAAAATGTCCGGGTAGCCCAAAATATCTGGCTTGCCAGAAAATTGTTTACCCGACAGGCAGGGGCAAGCTTAAAAAAACAGCCGAATTAGAGGCAGCATGAATAGCCCGTAAGCAGGAAACCGCTCTGGACCCAGCCCACAGCCCCCAAAGGTGTCAGTTGACAGCACAGGATGGGAAGTTGATGGTAACTGTAATACCAAATGAGTGACCACATGCAAAGCAATGATTTAGAGACTAATGGGAAGGGGGAAGGCCTTGGCCGTGCTCCCCAGGGACTCGTAACTCCCACTGGCTCTTTTTGGCCGGGTGAGGGGTGCAGGATTGTGCCCTTCCCAAGGAACGGCAGCGGCACAGCAGCACGTCCCTGCGGCTGTCACACTCGGGGCTCCGATTCCTCCCAAAAGCAAATGCTGGCACCTGTGGCACTTTCTGCCCTTTGGGGGATGGCATTGCTGTTGAAAACATGCGGAGGTGCGGCAGCAAACCCCTTACAAGCATCCCTCCAAAGACAGGAATCAGCCCCGGTCTGAGGGGTTCCGCTCCTTGTCTGTCTGCCTGTCTGTGCGCAGGGCTGGAGGGAGTCGAGTGAGCATCTGACCCTGGGCACTTCGCTTCTCCCCCTGCCTCACAAGAAAAACAAACAAACCCCCTTCCAAACAAAAATGCAACTCAAAACATAAAAGGAACTGCAAATTTAATCCACTGTAATAATGCCAAGGCGCAGCCTTCTACCTAGATGAGGAAAATAATCATGTTCTCCTAAAAACACATATAAAATCTGTATACTCTATATAAAAAAAAAGGATTTTTAAAGGAAGCATCAGCTCAGACATTTATAGAAGATTCTGCAGTACTGTTAGCAAGCACGTGAATCAGTTACTGGGTGAAACTGGAAATGGAGAGAGTAAAAGTAAATCACCGGCAAAACAAATCTTAGATGTCCTGAAAATGAACACAGGTACCTACAACCCACAAAAGAGGTTAAAGCGACTCTCTCCCCACCACCACTTACTACTTAGCTGAAAGACCAGGGGAAAAGCTTATGTCCTCCACGGCTTCCCACACTTGTCTCCGATCTCTTTCCAACTACCTGGTGCTATCCTCTGCGCTGGAGCTGGAGAGGATGGAAATACCATAGTGTTTGCAGCAGGGCCGCCTATTCAAAGGGAGGGGGAGTGGTCAGCCCCGCATCCAGGGCGGTGGGAAAGGCGAGCTCCATGCCGCTCACGCTCCGCCGGCCACCGCTAGCCAGGAAAAAGCCACCTCTGGCAGATGTCACGCCAGTGGGGGGAAAAAAAAAATGATGTTGCTTGGAGGTGGTCATGGGGGGCAGCTTCCCACCAGCCTCCCCGGTGCGGGGTGCCGGGCTGCGGTGGTGGCCTTTGGGTCTGCGCTGCTCCTGTGTCCTGTAAAGCGATCTGAGGGTTCCAGCGTGCTTCATGAGTGTTACTCGGGCCCCCCAAAGTCCCTGCGAAGTGGAGTTTATTCTTGCATGGTGACTAAAAAAAAGGCATGTAGAGCACAAGGGTGAGGTTTATCCAGCCCCGATTCCCGAACCTCAGCTCAGCTGCTGCCTCTGCCTGGAGGTGCCTAATGGCAGAAACTGCTGTTTCCTCCTAAAAGGTCCCCTGGGCACCTCCAGCTTTCCTGCTCCCGTGTATATCCCAGGGCATCGCTGGCTCCAGAGCACTGCGCTTGCTGGTGCCTGCCTTACCCCTAAGGCTGGGCAGGATCCAGCCATCAGGCTCCCCTTGCTGCTGCGGACACAGCCTGGTAGCATGCCCCAAAACCCCTTATCACGTGCCTCTGGTAGCAGGCATGCCAAAAAAAAGCCATGGTAGCTGCTGTTTGCTTTTAAAAGCATAAAGGCTGAAGCAATCTCCCCTTACATATGGCACATATAGAGGGGAGATGCTCGGGCAGCACTTGGAGCCACTGGTTCAGCCCCGTCCTTTGATAGAGGTGGATGGTCCCAACCTGCATCACCCCAAAGGCTGTTTTTATCGCAGATGCTAAAGGAGGCCAGGGGGTCTCTGGAGAGCAGAAGGCTGCCAGGATGAGAAGGGCAGGCGTGCGTTTTCCCGGCTGGGCAGGAAAAGGGAGGGGGACAGAAACACAGGTTACAGCGGGCTCACTCCAAAAACCTCAGTGTAAATTATCCGCTTCACTCTGGGAGAGCAGGACCTGGGGCTGCCCTCTCCTAACGTCCCTGCCTCCCCCTGCCCGGCCTGCCCGACCCTCGCATCCTGGCCAGGGACCTCCAAAGCCCCAGCGCTACCCCCAGGTCCTGGATGCAGGAGAACGTGCCCATCCTGCCTCTCCTGCTCTCACTCAAAGGCAGCAAAGCTGCCTTTTCCTCCAGGAGAGGGCTCCAGGCTGAAAATCCTCTCCAGCTCCAGCACAGATCCCAGTCACGCCGCCTTCGTGAGCAAAGGCTCCGGCTGAGCCCCTGCCAGCAGCCCCAGGAGCAGGGCAAAGCCCAAACACCAAGGGTTAGATATGTCCTGTTCTGGGACATTTTGTTTATAGGAAAAGTGGGAGGCTGGGAACAGCTGCTCTGTTTTTCCCTAGAAATCCTAATAACGAACTGTAATACACCAGCAAAAAAGCCCTTATTGCCTCAATGCACTGATGCCATAATATTCTGCTTGCCAGAATTTTTGCAAAGTGGCTGGTTTTCAGGGAAGTTTGCAGCATCCTCAGATTAAAAAAATGCAGCGTGTACATCTAAGTACGGTCACTGGAAATCCAGGCTGAAGCACTGATCAGTCTGGGGAGACAAATAACTCCTGGGCATGCCCTTTCCCAGTCCAAAAATGGGTATTTTGGATACTCCCAGCTAAGTGGACATTTGCAAAGTGCAGACCGAAACTGTATTTGCTATCACGTGGATGATTTCTGCCTGCACGGGGCTTCTGTGGCATCTACTGCTGCCAAATGCTTCCCGGAGAAATCAAATGTGCAAAACTGCAGTGTTCACAGGCATAAAGGACTCCCCTGTTCTTCACCCCCCAGCCCAGGAGATTGCTCAAATGCACATAGTGACAAATAACAAAAAAAACCCCAATATTTATGCACATAAAACTATTAACAGGTCCTTCAAGGATTTTCTCGAGCTCCTAAGAACAAATCTCCGCTTTAGCCATTGCCTTAACTTAGAAACACGCAGCTACAGGTGGCCCGAATATACGTTACCTGTTGAACTTGCAGCCGTAAGGCACGGATGGCTCTTGTAGCTATTTTAACGCAGGAAATTATTTACAGGGTTCCCATCTTCTCAGGAAGGTTTCCAGCCTCCTGGGCTTTGGTACAAAGGCTCGGTCACGTCTGAGCGCCAAAGAAGTGGAATACATCCAGCAATCAATTTTTATCTGGGCAACTCTTCCCAAGGCTGCAGGATAAACCCCGCTGGCAGCTGCAAACAAGATGTCTTTCCCTGGGCTGGATGCTTTGCTCTGCAGCAGACGGTTCTTCCGATACAGTAATCTATATATTAATAGCCTCTGTATTATGGCTGTCCAATCGACTGAGCATCTGCAAAATGGAGAGGCTTCTGGTTTCGGCTGTTTCTTACAAGGCAGGACGATGTCTGCTGCGTGCAGGTCACCTCGCTCGGCTTGCACATGGTCGCCTGGTTTCGGGGTCACTGCTGTCACATTAGTCACCTAAGCCAGTTGCTTCAGCTCACAACAAAAAGTTGGGTTAAATTTCAGGTAGTTCATGGAATTTATCATAAAGCCATTGTGCATCGAGAAGTACTTTCCATTTCAGATGGTTTGGATTTCCTTTGTACTCGTAAAAAAATAAAATGATTCCTTAATGGTTAACTGAAGTAGTTATTAATGTTTTTACCAAATCTGAGATGTCTTGTGCATGTTTCATGGGTTGTGCACTGGTAGGCTGCTTAAATTTAGGGGCACACGGGCACATGGGCTCCTTCTGGAAGGCGCTGGACATAGGTGAGAGCAGAAACAGCCCCTTTTCCGATAGCCTAAGAAATCCTTTTGACCATTTTGCAGCTAGAAGAATGGATGGAAAATGAGAGTAGCATCAGAAGGTGGCTACGACTGGAGGGGGTCACGGTTTGTATCCCGGAGCTGGGGGGTGAACATGGATCACCTGGGCAAAATTCATCACAGCCGGAGTGCTCTGAGTTTCACCGACTGTCACCTACAACAATCCCAAGTAATTTGGGAATTACTTTCCAGGGAGAGACCCTGCAGACTTGTGGTCCTGCCTGAGGATCATAAGCCACTAAGGGTGAGAAGCTGAATGTAATAAACGTCCACGTCGCTTTATGGATCTGTAAGTATCATAATTTCCATATTACACTGGAAAAACAGAGCAGGAACTGGTAAAATGGCCCTGAGTGCCTGAGTCTGCTTTCAGTTGGTGTTACGTGCTGACTCCAGTACAAGGGAGCAAAGAAAGGGGATTTTGGAGGGTTACCTTCCCCACCACTGTTTGCCCTGGGAGAAGGTGGTACGGCCAGATCACGCAGAGCCCATGCTTGTAAATATTGTGGCAGGTTTGCCCAGCTGCAGCAGCATTCCCTCCTGCCCCTCCTCAAAATCAAGGCAATGACACACAGCCTGTGCCCCAGATGCTACAGCAGTGGTCCACCAAGAGCTGTGCACATCTGGTCTCCAGGTGCTGAGGCTTTCCGTCGCTGGCTGGCCCCGAAAGCAAACCAGAGGCACCACCAGAGCTCATCCCTTCTGCCCAGCGGGCCAGGGACGAACGCCCGATTAATTGCCTCCTTCTATGGATGCTGCATGCCCTGTCCAAGTCGAGGGGAAATATCTGTCCTGAAAAACAGGAGAATAGGGTTTTTCCACCCTGGGGTCAGGCAGGAGCTCGCATCCATCATCTCCAATACGATGTGATAGATGCAGGTTATACACTAAAAGAGAAGCAGTTCAGGGTGTATGGGAGCATCCTGAATGCTTAAAACTGGTCCACACGTGACTTAGGTGAGGCTACGTTAGGTTAGAAGGTGCTACAGTTAAACCTCCTTCATATGGATTGAGTTAATTGCTATAAACTTGCTCATATGTGGTTTATCTCACTTCTATAAGGGGTACGAGAACCGTGCAGAAAGGAGCTTTAAATAATGTTGGCGTCTGAAGATGTTAGACTGGCTTGGGTGTGATAGAATGTGCAGAAAAATGCCTTCCTTCAACTTTGAGGGTTCATTTTTGGTCTATACACATGACTATAAATACATATATGTGTATATAGACGATAAAACCCAAAATAACACCAAGTCCCATCCATATTTTCATTCTGGAAGAGGAAGTAAGAAATTTCCACTCAGCTCTAACTCTGATGTTAAGCAACATCTCTAGGGAAGTTCGAGCCATAACATTGCCGCTCTGAGCCCTGAAGATGCAAATTTGTGAATTCTGCCTCAGAAGCACAAAAAATAATCACTTTTCTAGCAGCCAACGTTAAGTATCATCATTGTAATCTGCTTTCTGCAGGTGCCTGTCCCGCTCACACCGTTAACAACGCAGGGGAAGGATGTGCGGGAACTCCTGAAAGCTGTAAGAAAAAGGTGGATCAATTATAATTTATGAAAATGTTAACTGGAAAATCAGCCATCATTTACCAGTTCTCTTATTTCAAGAAAAATTAGGCCTGTTGGTTGGGCGGGGGAGCTTTGATTAGGCTATCTGATACACTCAGAAAAAAAACGGGCAGGATTTCATCACACACACCCTCTTCAAATCTGTAAATTAAAATCCTCATTCAAAATCGTTTAATCTAGGACTATAAAGCCAGATTTCAGAAGTGCCCTTTTCCCAGGCAAGCGTATAAATAAAGATCGGATTTACAAAAATGCTATCAACTAACAATTCCTGCTCGAACACATCTGGCCAGATTTCAAAACGAATTCAGCAGCCAGTTAATCACTTGCTCTTTATTACTTAACTTACTATTAGCATGGGGGTAAAAAAAGAGAGATATTTTTATTTTCTTTTATCTGTTAAAATATTCCCTGCATCTTGCTGCAGTAAAATTCAAAACGCTGATAAAAATGTTGACATTTTTAAAAAGTCAACTGCTTCTCAAGCCGGTATAAAAATACAGAAAATGAATTGAGATCATTTAACTGCTTCCCTTTGCATCTTCTTTTTTAAAAAATAAGATTAGCACCGCAGTGAAAATGTCATATAAAACCCATTCTGACAATAATAAGCAGCTTATTATGCTTAAACTCTGATGATAACGAATGGGAAGCTGTAATTATCATTACTCCTGTTGCCGTTGTCTGAGGACACCAGCCAAAATCTGAACGCCGGGTCCCCTCGTGCCGCCTGCTCTCTTTAGATAGCGGTTTCTGTAGTGTAGGTGGCCTGGCTTGGAGAGCGGGGTGTGGTGGCTTTGGTGTCCTGGGCTTGGAAGACCTCCCTCCTGGTGAGCAGTGCCTCCAAAAATGTTGGGGAAGGGTTGAGTGGTGAAAAAGCTCCTGCTCAGCCCCTGAGGATGGTCAGTGGGGCTGAAGCGGCATCTGGAGAACAGGCTGCAAAGGGAGAGCCCAGGTTCCCCATTTGGCTCCACTCAAGGTGGTCCTGGAGACCTCGGGAGGTCTGGTTTCCCCCTGAGAGAGGACACCTCAGCAGCACTGCCGAGCGCAGCATCTCAGCTGCATCCATAAATCAACTCGTGGTCCCCGTGCGTGATCCCAGGCCTGGAGAAAGGAGCGGTTAGCTTTCCACCACCGCCGTTTCATGACTCATCACTTGACTCAGACCCAACACAGCACATCCTTTGAAGTCCCTGGGCTTCTCCTTTCATGGCTCACATCTTTTCAATGTCAGAAATGCCACTGTGATGGGGGTGAGGAGGAGAAAAAACTGGAATGACGTAAGAATTCAGAGATTTCATTGCATTTGAGTTATATGGCTAGCAGATAAACCTAGGAAACTCTCTTTTTCTTGAGGCCTTTTTCCGCTGTCAAATGGACCTTTTTGTTCTCCCTCAGCTGACGGACACAGAACAGAGGGCAAGCAGGGTTCGGTGGTTTTTACAGTAATCTCAGGAGGTCCAAGTTGAAATCCGTGCCCTCCTGGGTGCCACCATCCAGCCTAAAACATTGAGTTACGTGCTCAGCAAAGAAAATATTATCATCCTGTGAGGAGCCGTAGGGCAGGGAAGTTGTGTGATGTGCCCGGCGGCTGAACGTAGACTGGAGATATTTCAGCACGATGCTCTAATTACATGTCTAAACCAATGCAAAAATGTATGCATCTTACAAAATACTTTTTGTTATGAGAGTGAGCAGGAGGGGAAAAAAAATACGGTAGCAGAAATGTGAGGCTCGGTTTTGTGGAAATGAGTTATTAACGTGTCCTTTACCTCTCTGTTTATTTTCCACATGGTTCCAGGTCAAGGAAAGTTTGTCTGTGACAAAGATTAGGCTTTCAGAACAGCTGTGTCTTCTCATATTTAGTTCCTGAGGTCCACCGAGCACGTTTGGACAGATTCTCTTTTGTATCCTCCGTCGATTATCGGGGGAGCTCAGGCGGGATAACAGGACACAGGTGACATCCCCCGAGAGGTGTGATGTTCCCCTCCGTGAAGGACACCAAGAGCTCCAGGAAGAAGAAAGAGGAAAAATAACGCTTAGTACCGGCAGGCTTAATACACGCTGTCGCCATGCCTGCCTGGTGATGGAGGGGTTATTTATGGCCAGGCTGGGGATCGCAGTGCTGGGTCCCACATGTGAAGTGAAAGTGGAAGTGTGTGGGAGGGAAGGGAAGCAGCAGCATCTCATTTATCAGCGCTCCCAGGGCCGAGCAGGTTTCCACCCGGACCCAGGCTGCGTTAAGGAACGTTTTGCATCTCCCATGCAGCACTACACGACCCCAAGGGCATGACCGGGTCCCAGCATCCATCCTCCGAGGTTGGATGAGGCAGGCACGCCTACCCAGGAGAGGGGGGACCCTCACCGACGTCCTACGACCTGCTCTAGGTGCTTCATTAACCTTCCCATCCTTGTTGCAGCTCCAGACATCTCCAAAAAAGCCACCCTGGGCAGCTTGGGGTGCCCCAGCCGGCCTTCCCCCTTCCCAGCACTCGCAGAAGTCTGCGGGAGCCAGTGTAGGCCCTCGGGTTTTAAGCAGAGCAAGGGGGGATGGAGGGGAGGGGGGGTCATGGCAGGGTTAGCTGATGAACAGCAAACAATCCTAATTTATGCAAAAAGCAGTCTGGAAAAAATTACATTCCTGGTTGTCTGCATATATAATATACAGAAATCCTAAATAAAGGAGCCAAAGATGTGTCTATGAATTAGACCTTTATCCTTCCAGCATCCCAGAGCTCAGCCCATGAATTTGGGTGAGTTTGCCTTTTTAATTGCTCTGTCTTTCTAATTCAGGCTATTTAGAAACGGCAGGAACAATGCCCTATTGGAAATCAAACAGGTCACTTGGGCTACGGCTTTTATCTGGTTTTCCACCATCTTAGACAACAAACAAGCCATTAATGTCTGGAAACACAGCTTTGATTTCAGCTTCGAAACCACAGCCCAGCTCTCTGCCAGTGGTGCCCAGTGTCACATTTAAGGTCAGCCCATGTCCTGGCACGGATTTATTCCTCCCTGCCCACCTGGGTGCCCACGTGCACCTCCCATCTCGGGGGAGATGCTCTGGGTTTGCAGCCCTGGAAATAAGACCACAGGGCGGCTTTTTCTGGTTGAACACTTCCAATAGTGAGCAAGTATGGGGTTTACTTTTGGTCCTATATTTGGCTCTCCATTAGGATAAGGAGATTTGCAAAGGATCTCTGGGCTAGGTGCTGGATCGAACAAGCCATATCTTCATTAACACTCATCTGGTTTCTTCTGCTGATGATTCTCCATCTCGGTGGAGGTGCTCAGTAAAATGCCTACAGGGTCTCTGCCCAGTCTTGCCCTGCTGCAGATGCTCCTTAGCAGACCGAGTGCATAGTCCTGGTATCCCCTCCCTTCCCTGGTATCCCCTTCCCTGCAAACACGTGAGTTTTCAGCACAAAGTCCATCAGAAACTGCATCCCAAAGGTACCTCTGAGCCTCCTGCTCCAGCTCCCATCGCTGGGCACCCAAATGTGGCTGCCTGCTCCTGTATCCAGAGTGCCAGCCTGTGGGAACTTGCATCCCGGCAGGTTTTCCCTAAGGTTTTCCCTCGGTGTCCCGGGGGCAGAGCTGGCAGCTCCAGCCGGATGCCCTGCAGCAGGATATGGAAATTTTGGCTCAGGCTGAGAGCGGGCGAGAAGGGAGCCCGGCTCATGGGAAGGGCTGGTGGAGAGCGCCGTGATGGAGCATCACTGGGCTGTCACTCCCGCTCCAGATGCTTTTCCCAGATGGGGAACGCCTCAACCTTCGCCAGGCAGCGATAACGCGGTGTTGGCTTCCTCTCAGTGCCTTGGGCAAGCTCCAAAGCTCCAATTTTCCACCGGCAAACCCCTCCTGGGTCTGCCTTGTCCAGTGGCACTGCAAGCATTTGGAACCAGGGCACGCATGGAGGCAGGGGAGGGATTTCACAGGGGGTGAGATGCCATCACTGCCCAAGAGCTGCCTTTCCCAGACCTGCAGGTAGCAGATGGCTTTTTTATTTCCCCTCCGCAGTATAATCTTATGGTGCAAAGATGAGGTTTTTCTCATTGCTTCTGGTTGAGGGAGGAACACACACGGCCAGAGGAACACACACGGCTGGCGACATTAACCCTCGTCCTTATCCAGAAGGTCTTGCTCAGCTGGTACCGAGTCCTGGGGTTTTTGAAGTCGGCAGGAGCCTGGCCTGGGGAAGGTTTACGGGATGAGTTTTGGCTGTCCTGATTGAAGCTGTTTCCAAAAATCAGCGAATGCCATTTCCAGCGCATCACGAGGAACCGAGGCTCACAGCATCGGTTCATACAGTGCCTGTAAATCTCCCTCTGAGACTTTATAAATCTCAGCTGGGAGTTTTGTTTTATTTTGGCCACCCTGGGCTCAAGCACCGGGCACTGCCGTGAGCACGGACGCAGCCTTGCTTATCCTAATGCAAATAGGATGAGAAATTATTTTTTTTAATCCCGCCCTGAGCATCTGTGAGCTGAAAGGGACCTTGCTGAAACACAGAGCAAGCTGAATTTACCTCCTCCCTGAATGAGCTTCATTAGCTCATGCAGTCAGCTCCAGATTTTAATGGATGCAACAAATGGGAGAAATAAAATAAATACTACAATCAAAGTGCTTAAACCTACGCTTCGTCTATGCCAACACAAACCCTGAATCGGAGGAAGCATTAGGCTAAATATAGATCCTCAAGCAAAATCGGAGAGCTTTTCTTTCTTTTTTTTTTATTTTTTTTCTAGGTTCATACTGTAAAACATCTGCTGAACAGTTTCCTATAACTGTTTTTGGCTTTTAAATCAAAGAAAGAAGAAACAATGTCCCATTTTTGTAGAGAGAAAAGGAGGGGGGGAATAATAGACCTTCCTCTCAAAGCAGGATGACAATAAGGATAGAAATAGAAAGGGGAGAGCTTTGAAACATCTTGAGTCCAGACAAGAAGTGGGTGGATGGCAGGTTCAGGTATCTCTGCTTGCTTTGGCCGCTTCCCATTTCGAGAGAGAGCTGGCAAAACTGCTGACAGCCGAAAGGGAAAACCCACCGGCAGAGCCGGGTCGTGCCCGGCGGCTGCTGGGCTGCAGGTGAAGAAAAACCGGGGGAATGCAACGGTGCTGGGGGTGCACAGGAAGGCACGTGGGGCTGGTAGTTTGCCGGGAGGAAAAAGACGTTATTTAGCAGGAGAAAGAAGGGGAGGAATTGTGCTGCAGTTGTAATGGCTTTGCCCTCAGCCTGGGAGAAAATCCCCTGCTCCTTTCAGCACCTCAGGGCCCCGTCCGAGCTCCTCGGGGCACCCCGCAGCTGCAGCCGCCTCCACCCACCTGCAGCGGCCGGAGGGGTCCCCTACACCCAGGGTGGGTGGTCCTGAGCTGCCACATCTGTGTTCGATCCCCTTGGCACAGCCATCACATCGCAGGCGATCCGCTGCCCGGAGCCACCCGCTTTTCCCCACCACCTCCACCAAGGCCACCGAGTCCCTTCCCCGACGCCCGGAGCGGTGCGGGGGACATGGGGGGACGTGCAGCCCACGCTGTCACACCTCTCGGGCTTCTTGGCAGCGGTGCCTGCGCAAAAGCCTTTCCTGCCAAGTCACAGGATGCGATGACGGTACGGCTGGGAAAACTTCAAAACAGCCCAAACAATCAGAGATTGTCTGTGGAGAGCGGGCTCTAAAATTGGCTCCTTGGATTAGCACCAGGCTCACCCCTGGGGCCTTTGTCAGGAGAGCTGGGCTCAGCAGCGATGACGGAGAAGGACCTAATCTCGCTTCCTATCTGTGATACGGGTCGAATTTAGCCCGGCTTTGCCGGCTGTTCTTGTCCCTCCGTGACCCACGGGCATCCAGGCACACAGACAGTGGCCAGCCGCAGTGGCGGGGCCGGGAGCGACTTCCCGCTGGCAGGAATTCTGCAGCACCTATAGGACCTATATGACTCAGGAGTCACTAATCCTTTTTTATTTATTTCCCCAAAAAAAGTTGCTTAGGAACCTGCGTCCCCTCCGTAGCCCGATTCCCATGCAGCTCTGGAGGGTGGGGGTACAAGGATTGTTGTTTTTCACAGCTTCAGCATGCGTTGGGCTGGATTTGCTCTTTTTAGGTAAATCCCAGCTAGGCAGTGGTAGAGACCCTCCTGTTCGTAGAGGTTTCTTAGCACCTTTGGTCCTTGTCATCAGGGTCTTCTGCCACAAACCCCCTGCGATGAGCACCAGAGACTGGGGCCAGGATGGTAACACGTCCCCATCCAGCCATCAAACTCTTTCCCCATCTTTTATCCCACGGCTTGGCCCCAGCGTCCTCCTGATCCCGACACCCTTGCAACACCTGCATGCTCCAGAGCTGCTCCCAGGGATGGAGTGAGCATGGTCGGTGCGTGCCTAATGGCTCTTACGCACCCGTGGGCTCCCCGCCGCGCTGTGCAGACTCGCTTCTCCCTGCCCCACGCAGCACCATCCCTCCAGCATCCCTCTCCCTGCCCAACGCCTCGGAGGAAACCTCGGACAAAAGAAACTCGGAACAATAACCAGGAGTGGGGAAGTGGCAGGCGAGGGCCGGTGTCAGATCAGCCGGATCCCCAGGAAGAAATAATTGAAACAAGGCTCCGGCACGTGCCAGGAGATGGGATGTGTCGGAGAGACCACTCCCTGCCAGCCCTCTCTGGGCGCTGCGGGCAGGGACCAGCCTGTGTTCGGCGTGTTCGGTGCTGCTGGTCGAGATGGTGAGGGAGGGGAGACATCAGAACACGGCATTTTGGTAGAAAAACCTCTCTATCACTGAACTCCTGCAGCCTGCAGGAAAGGGGCTTTGCTTTCCGCAGGAGGTTCCCCTCAGTCCTGCCAAAGCCAGAGAGAAAATGATGCTGCAGGCATTTCCCAAGCACCCAGAGACATTTCTTATAATCCTGCTCTGGGCTACACCTTCCACCTGGGGCAGAGAGGGTCTCCTAACCTTAAAGACCTGCTCTAAGGCCCATTTATCCACCCTGGCTTTGCAGGAGAGGAGCTGCAGAGGACAGGGGACAGGGAGCATCCTTTCCTCTGTGCTGGTACAGCACCCGTGCCAAGGGGGCTGCGGGTGAAACCTCGGCGCTGTGATAAACGTGTAAATCATTTCAGCTCCAAGGGGCCATTTGCAATAGAAGGGAGTGATGGCAGGGGGGCAAAATCGTTTGTCTTTTCAGGAGAATGAGCTCTTGTATGCGTGCAGGTGCCTGGGGCTCGTAGCGGGGGAAGGCAGTAACTCACAGCAACGGCGCTCATTGAAAAAAAACACTGGGAAATGATGGAGAAACAGGGTCTGGGGGAACGGTGGGGCTCCCCAAGCCCACTCCACCCTGGCAAGGACCCACACCGAGGGCAGAGGCACATCCCTCCTTCCCGGAGAGACCACATACGACGTGTGCATCCACGGGACAACTTGCTTGTGCGTTTGGGTTTGCCCAAGTAGACAGGACGCCCTGCTCTGCAGACGATGCTGTGGCATGGGTGGCATGGGGGAAGCCCCCGCGGTGTCCCCGGGGGGATGCAGCCCCTCTGGAGCAGGGTGTCCTGCCCTCCGGCTCTCGGGGGGTGATGCCAGGAGGGTTGCTTGCAAAGAAAATTCATGGGACAGGTTTATATTCTTGCAAGAATGCCTTTGCCAGAGCGTTGATTGCAAGCAAAGGTTTGCAGCTTGGAAACTTGGAAGGGTCCAGCTATTTTCACTCTCTCTCTCCCAGGCTCTTTCATTCATGCTTCCTCTCTCTTTTCCCCAGTGCATTTCTCACTCACGCTCTCATTCATGCTCGCTCGCTCATTCTCATTTTCCTGGCTGTATTTTTAGCTCCCTCGCCGTTCGGAGGATGTGAACATTATCCCTGAGTCATGACTTTGTGAGGAAACAGGCAGCCAGGGCTCCCATTACAACCCGTGAGGGCTCTTATCAGCTGCAGCGCAGGCTTGCTGGGGAGGGGGCTTTATCTCCCCGGTCCTCTCCTCTTCCTTTTTCTCCAGCTGCTCCAGCCCCAGCTCCTCCACCGAGGCCACGAGGCTCATCCCCCTGCCCGTGTCGTGATGCAGAGCTCAATGAGTTAAATGAAGATTGGCAGTCAGGAAATGGGAGTAAAGCGTAAGGGCCAAAGAGCATCCTCGGTGCTGGGGTGGCTGCCACAAGAATTACATCAAGCGAAAAGGTGTCTGGCAGGGCTTTGACACCAAATGCTGCTGGTGTTATTCCCAGCCCGCGCAAACAAACATGAGGTAATGGCACCTGGGGGCTTAGTCGTAAGCTTGCTCTGCATTTGGAAAACACAAAGCCCCCGAGTATTTCAATCTGGCTCACGATAACGTTGAAGCAGCAGCAAAGTGTTACACCGGCTCTGTTCCCACACGTGGATGAGCCGTTGAAATAAAAACCATCCCGCGTTAGAAACGATTGGAGCCAATCATTTCTTTGGGCTTCGTTCCCAAATGCCAATGACATATTGCACGCTACAAAACAGCGGATCGTCTTCTGGAGAGAATAAAAAAATAATCCCACGAGGGAAGAGGCAGCCTGCCCGCCTGCTGCCGACACAGGCAATGCCGCTGCCTGCACGCTGCCCTCGGGAGCCCACGCATGACATTACAGATGATTTCCAAGTAACCCCCTGGGTCGATGCCGGAGGGAGGAGGATGCAGGGGGGCAGCTTTTGGTGTATCTCGACACAGCCTTGTGCATCACGACACGGCTTTGCTAATCTCGATGCTCTGTGCCAGTCGTGAGGCTCAGCTTCACCTTTTCGTGACATTCAGGCTGTTTTCAGCTCACTTCCTCCGACTTTCCTCTCTAACCTTTATGTTATCTCCTTAATGCTCTCTCCTCCCTTTTCCACCCATCTGCTTATTTTAGCTGCCTCTTCCTGCCTGCACGTGTGGCTGCTGCCCTGTCCTGGGCTGCTGCCCTCCTGTGCCCCCTCCGTGGCAAAAAAGGGGTCACTCCCCTGCCCTCAGCTCACAGGGGGAGTTTTGCCCTGTTTTCATGCTTTCCAAACAATCAAGGTAAATCCCCATCCTGCCAGCCTGCTGCACACCCATCCTCCCCAAATGTGGCTTCACCTCCCCGTCCCCGCTCAGGAGCGGGACCTCCTGCCGCCTTTCCATGCAAGCTGCAGGGCACGGGGAGTCCCTGCAGCCTTTTCCTCCGGCAGGGACTGGCTTGTGGTTATCCCCCACCATTTCCCAAAAACAGCCTGTCTGCAATGAGCTGCTTCTGCATCCCAGACCTCTATGCCCGCTGGTGCCAGCCACGCTGGCACTCAGCATCGGGGTGCTCTTTCCAAGCAGTTAAAATTGATCCTTGTGGTCCTCTGTCCTCACAAGTCCCCCCATGGAGATGGTCCCACTCCTCCATCTCCTGGATCTGCGGAGATGCTGTGCCAGGAGCCAGCAGCCGAGGCCTGCTGCATCCCACCTTGGAGCCCGTTTGTCCAACGAGACAGATGCTATCACAAAGCCCAAAGAGATGAAAGGCTGACACGGGGTCAAGAACCAGCTCAAGAAATTCAAGGAAGAAAAATCCATTGAGGGCTACTAAAGAAACCGCTTTTGGGTCAGGAAATCCCAGCGCTGCAGCTATCAGCGCTCAGAGAGGATACAGGGGAAGGATCAGGCCCTTTTCTTCTACTTCCCCCTCTGGCTCCCAGTATGAGCCGATAGTGGGGCCACTGGTTTGGCTTAATGCAAGCATTTCATCAGACACCTCCAAGCTGGTGGCTTTCTTCCCTGGGACAGACACAGCCCCCAAGGGGACGCTGGGGAAAAGGGGACGTGGGGAGGGAAGGAGGGAAATTTTTCCATCTCAGGCCATGCTGAAACACGATGCAGTGGACCGGGTGCTGATGGTGCAGGGTATCGCGCCATGACACCCTGTGCCCTTGGCCATACGTGGTGGGTAGGAGAGGACCAGCAGGAGCTTAGGGACCTTCATGGTCGTGTTTGTCCAAGAAACGAGGCCATTTGCAGTCCCAGAGTCAAAACACTCCAACAGTGGAAGCCAGGACTTCCTGGGCTGAGCCTCGTTGCTAAATAAAAGACAAAAGAAAGAGTAATTAGATGCCATTAATTGTTGTTAAGAGGATTTTTGCTGGCGGCCAGCACTCCTCTCGGGAGGACACAGCCCTGGCCTTACCCGGCACGGCTGCAATAACATTCATGTGCGGATCAGGTTTATTTTAAGCACCCCTGCTCCCCCCTTTTCCCTGAGCCCCAGCGACAGCCAACCCTCCCATCCTCTCCGTCTCCTCCAGCCATGCTCACACAGAGGCCAGACGTGCTTGGGGATGGGGACGTGAGGACAACCGGGGACCACAGCGAGATTTGACCCACTCCGGGCTAATGGGGGACAGCAAATCCATGGGTGCTCTGAGCATCGCAGCCCTGGAAACCTGAGCTACCATGTTTGTGAAGGGACGCAATGCAAATTATAAGCCAAGAATGTGTAAATGATTGGAAAATCCTTGAAGTGCATTCAGCACTGAGGGAAGCACGAAGGGTTAGTCCTGTAGGCATTAAAAGGATCCTCTGCCCCTGTCATTTACCTGCGCTCTGGCTTCTGTGTTTTCCCATTAGAGTTTATTAATTATGATGGCTATTATTTTGTTGTATGATGAACGCAGCCCTTTCGGCAGGCCTTGGGACATTGCCTAGAATTACAGGCAATTTAATAACAAGGAGCCAAACGCTGAGGCGCTGCTTTCACTCCTGCCTTATTGGTGAAAAACCCCACTGGCTTTCATCAAGAGGAGAATCGCAGCAAGCAGCCGTGCCCCCCCCCACCTTCGTCTGGGTGCTTTTACCATGATCCTGCTCAGAAACATCACGGAGCTGCAAGGCTCAAGCCGGGAGCAAGTGCTGCCGGACCCGTTTCCCAAGTTGGACAAGGGGATGCAAAGTAGGGATGCAGCCCCAGGGGAAAGAATAAGGGGGTTTGGGGCTGAGACTTTATTTTTTCTCCAAATTATTTTTATTTTTCCTCCAGTCCTGCTCAGGAACTCTCCATTCCCCCTCCCTCCGCTCAGACCACTGTATTTCTTCCCCTGCGGAGGTCACGGTGCAGGTTAGGACAGGGCAGCCACATCTGGGGCACACACAGCGTGACTAAGAGCTTTGGCAAACCACCCTGCATGGGAAGTGCAGATGACCGCAGCCTCCACCCGAACGAGAAAGGAGCACCCTTTTAGGGACACCTTCCCACATAAGACCCGCACTGGGGTTTGGAGTATCACCGCATCTTACAGGCAGCGAGCTCTTCTCTTCCTCGATGCAATTATTTGTAATGCTGAAGCCCAGTTTGCTCACACTCCAGCATCCTAGAAGTTGTTTTTGCTTCTTCAAAACCCCAAACCTTTGTAGTTCACAATTAAAAGCACTTTTTTTTTTTTCATTCACAGCGGTCATGGGCAGCACCTTCCCAGAAAGCTGCATCTCCTGCAGCGAAGGCGCTGTGTTTTCGAGAGACAGTTTGCTATAAACAGGAGGGATTGCATCTCTGCTTCGCCTCTTAGGCGAGCGCCTAAGAAAGCACAAGCACGCCTCCTGAAGGCAATCCTCACCCCGGGGTCCCTCCCGGGCCCCGCGAGCTCCCCGGGGGGCAAAGCAAGGGGGTCCACGGTCCCCTGATAAAAGAGGGTCACTGTGCACAAGCAAATCCTCGCTTTGGCAAAAATCGCTGTGCTGTCAGGAGGTTTGTGCTCATGGGGATCAGGTCCGGAGCACCCAGGTGGGGTCTTATCCTGCTTTTTTGGGTTATTTCTGCCTCCAGTTGCCCCCATCGCAGCATCTGGAGAAGCTCACAGTCTTCAGGCTGTTTATCTTTGCTGCACATCTGTACGCAGGGAAGTGCTGTCACCCCCACCGTAGGAAAGGAGTGTATTTACTTTCGAAACGGTCGGGAGCTGAGCTATAGCAAGAGGTCAAGTGACTTGGCTCCGAAAACAGCAGTGCCAGTGCAGGCACCTCCGCGGAGCAATGTCGGAGCATCGTGGTATGTCAAGGGATCCTACCCCGCAGCAGGATTAACTAACGTGGTAAGGTCCATGCAGGGCATCCGGAGAACATATGTCCACGGGGGCAACACGGTACCTATAGGATGAAACCCCATTTCTGCTGTGCCGCTCGTCTTCAGCACATTTCAGTGCTCCTTACACAGGAGGAAGATTTTGTAATCCTCACTATACAGCTGGAAACTGAAGCACAAGGAAAGGGAGGGTTTGCCCACCATCACTGAGCAGAAACCCGTTCCTTGGCACAGCCGCTGCTGAGTCCCCCAGGCTCAACAAACCTACCTGGGCTCAGTGCAATATGCTTCCAGTGCACCCGCTTCAGCAAACACAGACACATTTCTGATATTTATTTTAGTTGCATTAAAAGCACATTTTCCAGTTAAAAGTAAGAGCAAATAAAATCCTCACTGGTGTTCCAGTGAAGCCCTTCCATTCCTACAACTAAAAAATCATAATTCACTAGTCTGTCTGTCTTTCTTTCTTTCTTTCTTTCTTTCTTTCCTTCTTTCCTTCTTTCCTTTTTTCTGCTTGGGTAATGAAAACATTTTAACCAGTTTCACTTCCTTTTACTCTCAGCAGCGAGTCAATGCCACATAAGTCCTCGTCTATTAGCACAAGTGTTTGGGTTGCAACATTATAATGGTTTTGTTTAAATTCAAAAGAGGAGGGAATGCAGAGGCATTTCTCCAGTAATGAAGCAGCTGGTTTTTAAGGTTAAGGCGGATCTGAACTCTTTAAGACTGTTTCTAAACTGTTGACTTCACTTAAAAGACTTAATGCTACATGAAAAAACATCTGAGCTGAAGCAAAAGCCGGGTGTGCTGCGGGTGCATCTCACCGCTGAAGACTTGCACACATTTCCTGACACCTCTCAGTATTTTGGGTTTGTTTTTTTTTTTCTGCAGGACTAAACGTATGCACATACTTTACATTTTGCTTTTCTCTGAAGCGACACTCTCCCCTTCCCTGTGTTTCTGGAATTGGTTTAACCCTCCAACAAGCCGTGGCCTGAAATGCATCATTGGGAGCCGCCTGGCGCCGTCCGTCCGGCACTGCAAGCCCTGGGCCGGAGCCAGCAAACACGCTGCGAAGGGTTAGAGATGAGTGAGCCCCAGCGAAGTGCAGCGCAAACCCGCCTGCCTCTAGACCGAGGTCACAAGATCTGGCAGGTGCAGACAGGCTCGTAGCTGAAGAAAGACTCCCTTTCTGTCCCCTTTTCTCCTTCAGGGAGGCAAAGGTCATAAGCAACATGCTCTTTTCTTATTAGATCAGCAGGAAAACGTGCACAAGGGTTATAAACTCATAAACTCGTCTCTGGTCTCCGTTCTTTTCGGTTCACCTTTGTAAGGTCTGAAGCGCGACATCGCTGTTAACAGATCCGGATCGTGCTTTTCTTCTTAATTTTGCACCCAGTGGATTCATTCACTACTGGCTTTTCTGGCTTGCTTTCCACATTCATCTCCTGAGTGCTGAAAAGAGGAGATGGAGCCAAAAATATATTCTCCGAGCTCCACTTGTTTTGGCCGCCCAGCTTGCAGGGGCAGGGAGTTTGCACCAGCTTTCCCTGCTGCTGTAATTACTGTGAGATGAGGTCACTTGGGGTGAGAGGGCAAAAAAGGGGCACCCCCAAACGCTGAAGAATTGGGAAGGGGATGGATGGTGGGGAAGATGCATTTGCAGTCATGGCTTGAGTGCCCAACCATTCCTGGGAGCCGAAAGCCGCGATCGTTTGGAGGTTTTTTGGCGGGTAGCATGAAACGAGCTTGGCGGAGGCTCAGTCTGCTTCAAGCTCAAACCACCACAACCACCACCTGGGCTACAGAGGCAGGTGTGGGGCAACGAAAGCCACAGGGAGGGGGGTCCCAGCGGGTAAGACGAAGCCTGCCCGCACGGTGACATACCCGACTGCACGCCGCAGGCACCGGCCAGCGTGCACAGCTCGCGGTGCACGGGCCGGGGGGAACCTAGCTCGCACTGACTCATTCCTGAACTCTGAACCTGCCTGTCTACCCTCTTTTTTCTGATCAATGTAGCCTTGGGTTACTTATTATTTTACTGCATCAGACTGAGCAGCCATGTCTCTCATTTTCTCCCGGGGAAGAGTTGCCCTCGAGGGGGAAGTCACTTCATGGCAAGGCAGTACGTGTGAAGGGGCCAAGTCCGACACAAGTCGATACTTGAGGGAATTTCCTCAAAATCCTCCCCAGCCCCTCGTTCACTCTCCACGGGGTTATCCCACAGCAGCAGAGCTGGGTGGCCAAATTCAGCAGCCTGGACCACCCATGCCACAGCATTTCTTCATGCTGGCATCTCCACGTGGTACATGGAGATGGTCCCTCCAGCAGCAGTTATCTCCCCAAGTAGGGGTGCAACCCAAATCCTACAGTGTCCTGCCTGCCTCCCAGGTCCCCACCTGGCCCTCTGAGGTCTTCTCCCCATCCCAAGCCTAGAGAAGAGACAATTTACTGGGAAATGGCATTGCTTCAGGTACCAGTGAAAATAAATCCATAGGTACTGGTAGCTTTCCAAGCAGTTCAGAGGCTTTCCCAAACCCCGAGGCGCTTTTGTTTTAAAGGCACGTGAAGAGTCCCATACTTTGGCTGCAGATCTGAACTTTCATAGATCTTAAAGCCAGAAAGGACCATAGATTATCCAGGCTGACTTCCTGTCTAACGCAGGCCATATGAGTCCATCCCCTTATTCCTACAGTGAGCCCAATAATTTCTGTTTGGCTATACATCTCTTCCAAAAAGGCATCCGGTCTTGATTTAAAGACTTCAAGAGATGGAGAATCCATCACTTCCCGTGGCAGCTTGTGCCAATGGTTATTTCTAATAAAGGAGGAAGCTATTTAGAGCTGGGCTTACATGTCAGAAACCTCTCTGGGTAAAGAAACGCTCACAGGCTGTCTCACCAGTAAAATAAAAGCACAAAGCAGTCACTAAAGAATGATCTTGCCCCCAAAAGGGTGCTATTCTTTCCCACTGTTGCAGTTCATCTATCTTAAGTTGGTCTTTTCTCTACAAGCATCATCTTCCGTAGCCCATCATGGCTGTGAAAACATTACTTCAGCAAGTCTGCACATTCGTTGTAAGTTGGTTATCTTTCTCAGAAGCAACCCAGCACGTTTTGCAAACGCACACGTTTCACAAGAAGTCCTCCCTGGGACCGCGTAGCCACCCTGGTCCTTCCAGCCTCCACAGGCTGTGAGACAAGCAGATGCTCTGCAGGAAACACCTCCATGGCTCCCTCGATCTCCGTGACACCTTCCCATCCTCCCGCCTCTAAGCTAAGGCACGAAGCCACGGAGAGCAGGGAAGAGATCACTGCTCGCAGCACCGCCAGGTGTATCAGGACGGTTATATGGACACCTGGGTCTATGTCATCCTTTCTGGGTTTTTTGAGTTCACATCTCCCAGAGCCTGAGTGAGACAGCCCTTGGCCACGGGCCAGCTGGCTGAGCCTCAACCCGGACAGGACAGTCAACACGGGTAAGCACGAGGAAGTATTTGGAAGAGCTGATGACAAGTAGGACTGTGCCTTGGAGGTAGGACGTATGACCCCTCACTATGCTACTGACTTGGACTCGTCCTTAATCCTGGATTCCCATCATAGCTGACAAGGGACTTGTTCTTGGGCAGATTCAGATGACCAAGGTGTGGCCCTGCTGACATCCAAAAGTCTCCTGTTATGGCAAAAATCATGACTTATCTCCCTGCTTCTCTCCCAGTGCCATCAGACTGTATGGGAGTGTGCAAAACCAGATGTTCTTGTAACCCACTTTTACTGAGTTATTTATATCCATGTAATATTTGACGTTTCCTGTTCTATTAAAAGGCTCCAGGTCCCCAAGACATTTTCAAAGCCGTAAAGCAGCGATGGTCATAGGAGCTCCTGGAGCATCTCAGACAGCGTCTCCACGCCATGAGCGGCGTGCGTGGAAAAGCGGCGCTGGGAGAGCAGTGCAGGAGCAGGAGGGAGGGGTGGGAGTTGCTCTGCAGTATCTTGACAATTTAATGCACCGAGATAAAAATTTGTGCTTCTATAGGACGGCTGTCCAGACTCTTAGTGAAGAGATTTGGCGCCCGCTGAGCACCTATATGAATCAACCTTAAACTGCATCTGTGGGAACTCACTTGTTCATATGGTTTAAATAACCCTTCCTTTGCCGGATAAGAATCCGCAGCGTTGCAACCGAGCTCAGCTGATAGTCCATATGGCAAAAAGAGTTGGACCAGATCTGAGCCAAACCCACAGATATTTTTTACCCCTACAATATATCTAGCACTGCTGGCCAGTGGGGACAGAGCTGCCATCAAATCCCAGGTCTCTTAGATCTTCCAAAATCAGATGAGAGAGATCTCCAGGATGAGGGAAATGTCTCATGTGGTCTCAGTTCCTCGACTGATTGACACAGATTCCCAGCCCAGATACCACAGGGAGGGCAAAATATGGCACGGAGGAAAAATCAGGATCAAAATGCATCTGGGAAGTTTGTTGTTTGAAAGACCACATCCTATGAAAGGCTCGCACAGCCGGGACAGGGCTGCTGCAGAAATAGCGCGGTGGGAGGAGCAGGACTTCCACATCCCTTCTTGGCAGCCTCATACCTTCTCCCCAAACAAATGTGCCCAATTTCTCTCTCCGCTTATCAGAATTTCCTCCCCATCCAGCCAGATCTGAAATAGCAAGGGATTTCAAAGAACAGCTTTGGCCTCGGTATAAATGCTATTTTTCCAAGCTGCCACAAGGTGCCAGCATTTCAGAGTGTTACCGAGCTGGGAGCCAGGCGGTGGGGGAGCTCAGCTGGGGTAGGACCTGCAGCATGGGTTGAACCCCCTCTGCTCCACCAGCTCCCCTCCAGCCCTGCCCAGGCTGTCACGGAGCCCCTCTATCTCCCCATGGGTTATGTTTGTTAGAGGGCAAAGATGGGGAAGGTGGAAGAAAGCATCTTCACAGGGAGGTGGAAATCGTCGCTGTCTAGGCTGCAGGCAGCGGTTGGTTCACCAGCTTTGGGGCTGCATCGTGGTGATCAACCCATCACTACCCTGTTATGAGGCACATCCTGGTGTTCACTGATGCAAGAAATGGCACCCCACGCCCATGAGGACCACGTCTTCTCCAGCTGGGCTGAGGGCTGCCTCTTTCCATGCCCAAAGGAACCATCATCCTTCTCCGGGACTGTGCAAATGCTGCTGCTGGACCTCTTCATCAGCATCTGCAGGCACTTTGCAGTAGGAGATTTCCCTCTCACTTCCCCAAACTGTAAGAGAGAAAGACGAGGCAGTTCTCCATTTTCTTGTATCAGTTATTGCTGCTGCCGGGGGACGTTCCCCAGGCCAGCCCTGGGGAGCTCGCAGCTCTCTTTCAGTTCTGTTCGTGCTCCGTCTGACTGACTGCACTCCACCCTGTGCCCTCCATCAGATCCCAGCATGAAAAGAATGACTTTGTGGACCTGGTACTCCTTCAGGAGTCACTGCCCTGGGGCACATGGAGCCTCTTTGATGTCCCCTAAATCTTAGATGATAGTGCCACCGAGAAGGAGTTGATGGGGCTTTTCCAACTCTGCTGAGGTTTTTTCCCCTCGTGGAAAGACGTACAAGAAATATAGCTTCTCCATCATGCTGATAACCTTCTGACCCCCTGCTAGCTTGCTGGCAGTCTCCTGCAAGCCTTTGATAATTCCTCTAATCCCCAATACATCCCAATCCCCAGATAGGTACTAACATCGTCCATCCCTCGTGCACAGAGCTGAGACACCTGGGAGATGGGATGCAGCAACCTGCCGTGGCAGCTGAGACCCTCGGTGGCTCCAGGTTTCTTCTGTAACTCCTTAAAAGCACCATCAACAGCGGCCGATGAGCCACAAGGCATCCTCTCGGCATCCCTCAAAAGCTCTCTCCTAAAATAAGATCCAGCAGTCCTGATTCACAGCCCCCCCTTCTCTAACCGTTCCCCTGGAGATGGGCGAAATAACACATTTGTTTCTATAAAAATGTATTTCTTCCCCTTTTGGCTCTTTTCGTGGATCTTCTTTCCCACACGGAGGGAAAAAGAAGATAGTTGAAGTTGATGGATAATACAGTAAAAACTCAAATCCCCTTTTAGTTTCAGGTACGACAGAGCAGCCAGCTGGTTTGGAGCTTTATTATTAAGACCACAACACGGGAGGACAATTTTGGTTGGGAATATGCCTTTGCAATCATGAAATTCCTCACCTCGCTGCAGCCAATCTATATTGATGTCAGCAGAGCAACCTCAATTTTCACAACCCAAAGCCCAGGCCAAGGACTTCTGTACCTTGAAATAATTTTTATACTTTCCAGTCTTCCAGCATTCTGCTTTCTGCGGCTCCGCAGAGGTGTTGGATAAATTTCCTGTTTCACTTCTGGAGCAGCGAGCCGCAGCTTTATCAGTGAATATTTAGCGAGACAGACCCTGCTTCCAGACAATACTGTCTCCATAAAAGAGAGCTGTGAAAACGGCGCTATAGAGTAATTACTTTCCTGCTCACCGCAGGCCGGCAGTTCAAAACCACAGCTGGAGAGCTGACAGTGTGTGCTCTCTTGCGACAGACGGGGGATGCTCATAAATGGAGCTTGTCCAGAACGTGTGCACAGCTTTTTTTTTTCCCCACACACATATCAAATATACTTCTCAGCTCAAAAGTGGAAAAACAAATGTTTTACCTTACGCCCCCAATTCATTTTTGCTAAAGAACAGATTATCTCTTTTCTTTAAATAACTAAAAAATACTGATTTGTAGTTTCCTAATAATATTTCCGTTCTACAGTTGAGGCAAGTCTGTGAAATCTTTTCACTTAGAAAATAAAATAGTATTTTATCATTACCTTTCTTCAGGGAAAAATTCCAGCCAGAACTTTATGTGTGACTTATTACGTGGCACTTAAAGCACGTTAGAGAGGCACTTTCCCTAAGTCACGAAGCAGAGCCCTACCAAAGCCAAACCTCAGACTTAGCCCCGTTGATTATTCATCTCCTTCTGTACCACGCCTCAAAACTAGGCTTCCTGGCACTGGGAAATACTGGGGGTCGCCCAGTTTAACTGGGGCCACAGCAGGAGAGCCAGGGGACAGCGTGCTGCCAGCCGCCCTCCAGTCACAGGGTGCCACTGGGCACCAGCGGCCCAGCAGCAAAGATGCCAAAACATCTGGGTCACGCAGCAAAAGATGTGACAGAGACATTCCTGCTCCTTTCTGCACTGCTATGTCACTAACAGAATGCAGAAGAGCCTAAAAAATAAACATGCTGTTGCCAGATGTTTAGAACATCTGGTCAGACCAATAAAGCAAAAACAACAACAAAAAATAACTGTAAAAAAAAAGGGAAAGAAGGCATATTCGTGAAGCCTGCAGGTTGCAGCTATCTTTTTGACGTGACATGATGGGACTTTCCACGAAAGCCTCACGGCATGTTGACAACGCCGGTGTGAGCAACATCCCTGCTCCCGGGGAAAAGCACTCACATCCCTGGTCACCAAGCCACGAAAACAGGGGGGGTTTGGACACCCACCTCCCAAGGGCAACCCCATGGAGATCTGTAGCCCTCCTGCCGTATGGGTGTCTCTGATGGACATTTATGGCCTGTTTCATCTGCACATGACATAATCTTTACTGTATTTATAGCATCCCTGGGTGGTAAGGAAGTGTTCTCATTCCCCTTCTGCAAACTCATCCCAAAGTGCAAACAGGCACCGCGACGGGCTGTGGTCAGGTCTCCACAGCTCCACGGAGATGAAATTTGGGAATTCAATGGAGCAAGGCAACGCAGGGCGTTCATGGCTCCCGGCGCAGCACCTTGCCCAAGATCACCCATGAAGAGCACGCGGGAACAGAAACCCAAGTTTTTCAAGCCAAGACTTGAGTCCTTGCTTGGATGATCTTCACTTGGTGGTCTGAGCATAAGCCAATGTCATGGGGCGTCCTTGCATCTGCAGACAGCCCCGCCCAGAAACGCTGCTGCGTTAGCATACCTAAAAAGGACAAATGCCCACTTCGGAGCGTGTCCCCGCAGAAAGGGAAGCTGGTTGGTTACACCAGTGCCCCTAGGCTGGTGCAATCCCACGTAGGGACATCCTGATCTGGTTTTCTGCTCTAGTTAACCTCAGCTGTACCGAAGTGGCGCCAGTTCTCAGCTTACACCCAGTGCCCCAGTCCACCTTCTCCATTGCTTTAATGTCATTGATTTAAGCTCAGACACTGAGCTCTCCAGGTGTAAGCCCATGCAAAAACACACATCTTTTCCCTAGCCTGACTTTGCAAGTCAATGGCAGGTCCAAGGACATCAGACCCTAACCTGGCCCATGCCTCCAAGTGCTCACAGAGGCCCTGGCCACACGATGGGCCTGACTCTGCTTACAATTTTCATGTCGGGGCATGTGGTTGCTTAAAGAAAGCCTAGTAATTGCAGCTGAAAGGTTGTGACTGCGTCTGGATCATCTTGCGTGACGTTCGTACCTCCGTTGAGCTTTCAGATCTGCTCATCTGTGCACCGTGCTGTGATGCTGGAGGCAGACAGCAGGATATTTTGTCTTGCTTGGTCTAAGCCTCATTGCAGCTGAGAGTTGAACCCAATCCTGCAACCCAGCTCAAAGCAGCTGCCCCCGCTGCGTCCCTCCAAGAGCGTGACCCCCATCCCACTCCTCCTGGCTGGGGACAGGGATCCTTGGGAGCAAAGCCAGGGGACAGCATGCCACAAGAGGGCACTTTCACCTCCCAGACACCGCTGCGGTAGGTTTTACATATGTAAATATATACGTGTGTATTTATATATATATAAAGTCTGAAGTCAGGAGAAATGAATCATTTGGCAGAGGTGGAGCTCTGGTTTGGTGACAGGCACTGGCTTACGAGCAGGTCTCCCAGCGAGACAGGGAACCGGTGGTGCAAATAAAAACACCTCTGACGGTGGCCGGCTGTTGGATAGAGAAGCCGGCAGGTCTTGGGCGGCGCGTCCCAGCAGCCAGGAGCCAACGAGCACGACGGGCTGCAGTGGTGACCTCAGTAGGCAATAGAAAGTCAATAGCAGTGTTGCTTCCAAGTCAAATAAAGACAGATATTCCACTCGGTGCCTTTCAAACACCCTTTTTGGAGCCTGCTCATTCCTCCAGAGTCATTTAAAAAAGGCCTAGGCAGAAATGCAGAGAGATTTCTCCACACCAGCAAACCTGGTTTGCTTGCCACTCTGCCCAGGTTTGAGCTCTACACTCTGCATCATTTAATTCCCCTGCAGCAAGGGGTTAAGTAAAATAAATAAGGAAAATAAGAGCTCTAAAGCTCAGGGAGCAGAAACTGGCTTCTTTGCACAAATAACATTTCTTTCTCTGGGTGGTGCTGTCCTGTCTCTGGCCAGCATGGGAAGCTTCAGCATCGTTCTCCTTGGCTGCCAAGGTTGCTTGCCTCCAACCGGGTCCACCTCATGCTGCCCAGCCGCGTGGAAAATACCATGATGTATATCCTCCCTTGGCAATTTTGAGATGCATCAGGGCAGCGAATAATCTCAAGCCTTGAAAAGTGGAAATCTTTCTGTGCCTTGGGAAACTACCACAAGCGAAAGAGGGATTCTGACTAAAGCAGAGAACAGCAAGGTCCTGGCCTCGGTGAAAATATTTGCCAGTATTTCCACATGCCACCAAGTGCAGCAGCTTTCTCTAGGTGACATTGTATTTTCTTCAAGATGAAGAAAAATGCAACTAATTACAGAGGGACTGGCTGTGCCCTTGTGCAGGGGCAGGACCATCCGTGGAGCTGGGATGATCCTCATGACTTTGGCAGGCGATCTGAATTTAGCAGATAAGAAGTGCGTACATGGGGTGGGGAAACTTAAGAATAAGAGAGATTTGATCCCAGTTACATTTGTATGCTGCGAAATCTGGGATTTTGAAATATTCCAGGTAGCTCCAGATTTGGGGGGAGGGATACTTTTTTCCCTAAGTGTTGCTGTTTCAACTGCTGCAATCATTCAAGGCAGCTCAGCTGGAAGCTATGGCCATTTTTCTGATGCAGACGGCGAATGAGGGCAGCCAGGCTCCACAAGCTTGTGGGGTAGCCGAAATTATCGCTTTCCAAATCAGCCAGTAATCACAACACCCAGCACAAGGGACTTTTTAGTGTCAGGAGCCACTTCACGGGCACGCATACCAGTCATGTTATGCAAGCCACTTCACAGTGGTCTACCCATGGCGGGTGGTAGTACCCGCTCCTGACTTAACTTGTGCCCAGACTCTCATGGGAGCCCCAGGGTAAGTGGTCTGGCTGTTACTTTCGTAGTATGTTAAGTAACAGGAATAATTCGCCCTGCTCCAGCTACTCAGCTTGTGACGTGGCCGCCTGCCCAGAGACAACGTTTCTGCTGGGTGAGGAGGTGTTTTGGATGGCGAGCTTTCTAGGCTAAGGCTTGTCTTTCTTAGGAGTTTAGGAGACACACAGAGCACGCTGGAAACTTTAATAAGCACCGTGGTAAATCCTCAGAGGATCTGATTTTATTCCAGGACAAAATCTGGGGCATGGCTTTGGAGAGGAATGGAAAGAATTCCCCCCTCGGAGGCAAAGCTGCGGTGTTTCACAGTGTCACCCTCTCCTGAGGCAAAACAGCAGCTTTCCACTTGCCGGAGAGGTACGGGGCGGAAGGCACGAGGGCGATGGTTTCCTTCGCAGACCCATTAATCTGCATGCCTGCTGGAAGAGGGATGATCGCCGCGTTGTTTTACAGGCTGCTCATGCGAAATTTCACGCTGGTGAATGTAAATCTCCACCCTGGGTGACATCACGGCTGTCTCTATAATTACCAGGCAGATATAGCCTGGGCAGGAAGCCTATATGCTCCGCTCTGCCCTGCCTGCAGCTCAGCCACAGCCTGCGCGGCTCAGCCTCGGGGTTGTGGCAATCCTCATCCTTCATCCCAACACTTGCCAAGTGCGCCGGATACTGAAGATGCATTAGGAACAAGCCTACGTTTGGCAAATCATTTTATTTATGGTAGCAGTGTAAGCACCTTTTAGCTTTGAGACATAAAAAGAGACTAAGTGTCCCATCGCCTGACAGCAGGTTGCGTCTTGGTCCCGTTGAAGTCAACAGCAACATCACGGTGAGAGCAGGACGAGGAACAGTCAGCGATGAGTCAGGTCCCCCAGGACAGGCAACTCTACCAAGCAGTGCAAAAATGCACTTTCCGATTCATTGGTGATTTTGAAGCTTTGACTATTCCAGCTAAAATATGTTAAAAAAAAAAAGAGGGGGGGAAAGGAATCATGAAAATAGGAATATTTATTTTTGAAAGAATCGAAACACCTAAATATTGAGCTTTTGTGCTGTTTGAAATAGAATCAAAGGGCTCTCTCCAACCAAATGTTTCTCAGGATGGGAAAACAATATAAGCATTTGACAGCTACCAAAACAGGGCACTTCGAATTTGAAAACGCTCAGAAGAAGGTGTCAATTCAAGAGACATTTGTGAAGCATTTCAGTGCTGCTGAACCTGCGCAGCGGGGAGGGTTAAGCGGACTTGTAATGAAAGGAAGCTTGAGCAATCTCCCTCTCGCCCATCTGCTTTAACTCCCCTCTCCTCTCTACCTCCTTGACCAGCTCCAACCAAACAGCCTCTAAAAGGCTAGATGTCCCAATCGTAATTAAATTTCTAGAGATTTTGCAAAAATCAGCAGCTGGGTGGAGGGGAGAGACCCAGATTAGCCCCCCACCAAGGAAAAGGCGAGCAGGGCTCTGATGTTATGCCTTCTGCTCAGCGGCCAGCACTAATCAGCACCAGCCCAGCCTTGGCCTAATCTTCGCCTGTCGGAGAGGACACAGTGGGAGGAATGTGATGAGTTAGGGGACAAGGAACATGAGCCCACAGGAAACCAGGCTTTATTAATTTTGCTGTCCACAGAACATCTTGTAACAGAGGAAAAAAAAAAAGTAGCAATCGCCATTGCAATGCTGTTGCATCCTTCTCCAGGACACTCCTTGCACCCTCGGCTGAAGCATTTGCCGCTGGGTGCCGGGGCAGACGAGGACCAGGGCAAGGCTGCAGCCATGAGCCGGACTCCCCCGCTGGGGTGGGTGGCTCTTTGATCCTCCCTCTGGGGCTGGCCCCCTCCTGCTCCCACGTCCTGGTGCTCTACACTCGCTTACGTTCTGCTCTTCTGTTTCTGTTTATTTGTCCTCGACTGTGTCATTGTCTTAACCAGAAACTTGGAAAGCTTGCTGGCTTGTGTTGCCTTGCCATCTGGCAGCTAGCTAATGATTACAGTAGCAAACAAAACCCAAACATTTTAAAATAGGCCTGATGAAAGTTCATTTTTATGAAGAGGATAATGAGATGGGAAATGGGAGAGAGAAACATGTCTCCTCCCCAGCTGATGAGGAACTGTCACCAGGGCTCTTCAGACGGGAAGCTGTCAACAGGGCTCTTCAGACAAGTGGAGATGCCCGATGGTTTTGTATCTCAAACGTCCTGATGAACAGGGATGGGGAAACTGAAGCATGGGGTCATTTAGTGTGTCTGTGGCAGAGCTACAAGTCCTGATTCCCAGGAAATGTCTGCATTGTTCAGGAGGGGAACCAGCCAAGGAAAGGTGGCTCTGAGGACAAAGAATCTTCTTCCAGATAGTTTAGGTCTTGACTCTACTGAAGACAGTGGCAGCCATGCCGTTCCTCCTGGAGGGATCACACTTGCGAGAATTGGCCAGTGAAAAATGGATTCTGGCTTAAATGAAGCGATCTTATCTTTGGCCTCTTTTCCTCCCCCTGAGGGGAAAAATGAATGACCGTAGCTGCCTGGCTTAGCTTCTATTTCCCTGGGTGGTTACGGGTGGTTGGGCCCTATGAATCAAAGTGTCGCAGCAGGAGCCAGGAAATGGGGAAGGATGGAGAACAGGAGCTGAAACCACTCTACCACGAAGGGTCCAGGCAAGGGAAAGCCCAAAAAGACCTTATCTAACTTCAGTTAGGGACTCAGGGATAGTATTTTAGCAGCCCCCCAGGCCCTCAGATTTCCATCCCATATTTTTTGAGGCCATTTTTTGAGGGCTCGGCCATAAAAGCTAGGGTTTTGCAGCTGCCATCTGCTTTCATTGCCCTTCTACTTCAGTGGCAATGCGTAAACATGAGCAAGATGAAGGACTTTGCTGAGGCAGGTCAGAGACAGTGGTGTGGGGAGGTGAGAGGATGTGATGGAGCGGAGAATCCACATGGATTGAGGCTGCTCAACAAATAGGAGATAGATGTCCACTTTCTTCCTTCCTAAAATAAACTCATCTGATACTTCAGCCACTCCCCACCTGTGAGACCTGCACACAGTTTCTCTGGGAAAGGACCGATGGAAGGAGGCTTGGCTGGTTTGCTCCATCCTTTCCCAGCAAAAAGGCCACGCTTGGCACAAGCCAGCTCTCTGCCCTTAGCATCCCTTGCTATCTTCAATATTACACAGCCCTTGTTGCCGTAGCGTCTGAGCATAGTTATCTCCGCAATGACTTTGTGTAATGGAGCCACGCTATTATCTCTATTTTGCAGATGGGGAACCAAAACACAGAAAAAATGAAGGACAGGTCTACAAAGTACTGAGACTCTTAAACTGCACGTGACAAAGCACATTAGGACTTAATTCCCACTGCCATTTCCTGGGGCCGGAGAGTTTTACAAGTCCCACTAGGACCCACTTACATCTGTAGGTACAGACATTTTTTTGCAGTTGACTTGCTGCAAGTCAAGGAGCTGCCTCCACGAAGCACTTGGTCGCCAGCCAAATCAGTGGCTCGTCCTCCTCTTTCAGCTCCTGGAGCTTCATCAGAGCCTCTCTGACCCCAGGAAATGAGTCAAGTTTTCCAAATGAGGTATGCCTGGTCCGTGGATAAAGAAGGCACCAATTGCCAGTCCAATTTCTTCTTTACTTCCTTATGCCGCATAATTTCTCCCTGTTTCTGGTTGTTTCCAATACATTTGTTCCCAAAGGCAATTCTTGAGAGGTAGCTGGTCTGAAAGCTGCTGTAAAAATGTGGGTGCTTCCTGCACATGCACCTTACAGCTGCCTGGATCTTAAATGTGCACAGAGAGGAGGATTAGCCCCTCAAATTTCCCTGCATTTGTTGTATTCCTGCTGTATCCCAGCTTCTCAAGGAACACGTACCAAGGACTCCAAATTTACCATGAAAGAAGGTCTGAATCTTGCACCCAGTGGAGTCAACAGCAGGTTTTACTGACTTCAGCACCATCAGGAGATCAATTCATAGATTTACATAGCACTTTCCATGCAGGGATCACAAACTCTCTTTATCATTCCCTTCAGACCTGGGCTGCCTCGGGCCCTGAGCCATTATCTGATCCGTGGAAGCTGGGATATCTTGGTACCTCAAAGATCAAAAGGAAATTTTGCACGGTTCAGAGAGAAGCGTTCTGGGGCTGCTGGATGTGCTTACTTTGAGCAGATTTCTCTTCCTGTAGGAGTCAGTGGGAGCTTTGTCACTGTGAGCAAAATCTGTGCTAGAAAGCTTTGCTGCATTAACTGTAGTGATACAGCTGAAGGGACCATCCCTGCCTTGTACAGAAACGGTTGTATAAAAGTGTTTATAGCCATGTAGCTCCAGAGTTTTCCTTCACCCTGAGCATTTTACCAGCACAGGAGTATTCACGTACCCCACAACACCCCTAGCACAGACGGAGCTGCTCCGGCTATGCATTGTAGCTGTGCAATAAATCCCCCACAAGAGCAAAGTCAGCTGCACCTGTAAAAGTACATTTTTTGTCACTATAACCACCCAGCACCGCAATGCTGCCGGCAGAGCACTGTCAGGCAGGAATCACGCTGCTTCACAGGCATCAACAGAGCTGTGCTTACCAAAGCTGCAGTTAGACCTGACCTCCTCCTGATCTGGGAAGTGAAATCAGTTAGTTCTGCTGATGTGAGCAGTAGCTGATATGGACAAGTGAGGATATGTCATCCGGCGCTGCTGGGATGTGAAATACATAGGACTTTTCATGCATGCAGGAGAGGGGAGATAGAGGTTTCCTACCATTCTGCTGTTCCAGTTTGGGCACTGGGTGTAAGTGCGTTCACACAGGGATTTTTTACCAGTTTAGTGATTAAGTCACACCATTAGCACAGTAGCTCGGCAGAACTTCTCTCATGTGGACACAGCCTGGAGCCCTTCCCCATGGCTTGAGCAACTTCCCACTCCAGCAAAACTTGGCCTCGGAGTGCCTGGAGGGAGATGGTCATCCAAGGGCTCCACTGCGGAAACGCCACCTCCCCTTTGGGAATGGTCTGATGTTTAGGAACGGGGCAGGATAACAGGAGCACAGGGTTTACAAGTGCCTGTTGCACCGGGACCTTCACTGAACTTCTTTCATCAATCTCCATCAATCCTCCCTTTCGTACGACCCGATTTGGTCTCTAAAACAGCTCCCTTCCTCTTTTCCCCTCCCCTCTCTCGCTGCCCCCCAATGCACACATGCACATTTCCTTTTCCTTAAGCAAACAATTTTCAGATTTAAAAGTGAATTCTCAGTGCAGGCTGGAAAAAGACAATGTGGCCTCGCTCCTTATCTCCTGCTATCTGCTGCTGCTTGTACTCACAACAAGCTGCGAGCCTAGATTGGGTTTACAGTAGATTTCAAGTGTTTATGAGCCACAGGAGGGAGAGAGAGGAGGGGAAATCTGGTCGGTGAGATAAGTCCAGGAAATAGGGCTAGTGACTGGAGCAGAGTCAACAAGTTGAGCGAGCAACCGGACACCTCTAAAGACCCAAGGATGTGTGACTCAGTGTCACGACTTCAGTTCCCGCAGCAAACAGGAGTACTTAGAGGGGATTCGCTTGTAATTGTTCAGGAGGGGTTCATGCCTGGGATGGCAAAGGGAAACATCTTGATCTCTTTATAGACTTGGAATATTTTCCAATTAGGAGCCCAAATTTAAGCTCCTCAATCCATAGGCAGGCTCCTAAAATAAACTGCTTGATTTTCAAGGATTGCAGAGCACATGCTGGCTTCAACAGCAGCTCACAGGTCAGTCTATCACACTACAGGGTTTTATAATGTGTTGTGTAAATCTAGAAGCTCTCTGGGGCCCGGAGCATCATCTGGTCTTTGTTCATATGCCACCTAGAGCAATGTGGCTCCGTACCAACAGGACGAGGTAGTAGCTGTTCACATGGTCACTAGGATATTTTTATAATCACCTTTTATCCCCATGTGGACAAGGTTTGTGAAAGTAACTGGAAAAGTGTGTAGGCTTCATCTGTAATGTATTTCAAAGACAAAAATATCTGGGCTAGTTATATCAGAGAACAGTAATTCACATTGTTCTAGACAGCTCAAAAAACTGTCTCTAAGCATGGCTGTGGAATGAAAAAGTGAGGTTGTATACTCTTTCTCTGAAAGCCCAGCTGGAAGAAGTCTTCATGCTCTGAGGGTTGTTTCTAAACTGGAAGAATTGTGCAAACCATGTCCTTCAGGAGAGATGGTCTGGTTTTACCTTAAAATCTGTAATTTATGACATACCTTTCATATCTTAGCTACTGAGAGGAAAAAGAGCCTTATGGAGACCATAGTGGCATTGATTTCCCACAGCCATCAGCTGCAGAAGCCTGGACAACCACAGATTTTGTACTGGTTTAGCTAACTGAGATAACATTATTCTCATTTGTTTGTTTGTTTGTTTTCTCAGGTACTGGTACAGCCTTTCGTTTGGATGCAGTTATTCTGTAGTTAACTTGCTCCAGCATCTTCAGTTTTCCTCTGCTTGTTGTCACAGTCCTAGCACACATCCAGCTTCAGTAGTGAGCTCCAGTGTCGCAGGGTTCATGTGCTCAGGCCGCTAGAGATTAACCAGTACTCCAGGCAGTGCTCCTTGTCCAGGCACCTCTGAACATATTCCTCAAATGTTCTCCATCGCTCATACAAAAGGAAACCGAGCCTTCCTTTCTCCTTTACACAGATTCCCCTTTCACCCCCACACGTCCCCTGTGAATCTCCTTCAAATCCCTGTTTCATCCCCTCCACACTTTTGTTGTCTGAGGCAAATGCGCATTCCTCCCGTCTCCTTTCCTTGCATAGGGAACATTACTTTCTTCTTGTCTGAGACAATCTCTTCAGCCCATAAAACGCTGGTCAAAATAAAGTCTGTTGAGCTCAGTACTTTCTGTTGTCTCTATTCTGGTAAGGGATGTCCCGGAGGCCCCGTCAGCTCAATGCTCTGACATTGAGCCATTTCATGATACGGCAAATGCTCACAGCAAGCACTTCATAATATTAACCAGAGAGATTTCCCAAATCATCGCTCCTTTCCATATGGGAATAGTTATTCTCGCATAAAGCACCTTTATACGGAAAAGGCTGCAGCCTCGCTCGGGAGGAGCGGGCACTGAAATGCTTTAATTTGACTGGTATAGTCCAAGCTGTCTGATGATAGTGCGTAGACAAGGCCCGAGGTATAAGATCTCTTCAAGGGAAAGCTTTTTGTGGAAAGGGCTGTAAAACACCATTTTACAGTGTTGTTCTAAATTTCCTTTTTATTTTATGGTTCATCTAATTCGAAGAGAAACCTTCTCTGCAGAGAAGTGGAATGGGAAACATGCTTCCATGTCAAAACACTTGGAATCGCATCAAGCTCCCGTTTCAGCCATTTATTTTTCTTTAATTCACCTTGTTGGGGTTTTTTCCCCCTTTTCATGCATTCAGCTGTTTATGTTGCCTTTTGGTGGAGCCGACTTCCTTCTCGCTCTCTTCCCTCCTGCTCACCTCCTTTACCATCCACACTGGCTCAAATACAAGGTGAGATGTTTTCAAGAAATTAACCTCTGGAAAGAAATAATTGGCATGTTTGCTTGCTTGTTTGTTTTTCTGTGGACACCAGAGCAGATGAAGCCCCTTTAGACCTCCAGTTGTGTCTTCCCCGGCTGCCTCGTCTCTCCCGAGCAGCAGCTACTCCAGGAGCTCAAGCCAAAAATGGCCGGAGAGGCTCTAAGGGAGCTGCAGATTCCCATCAGCACAGTGCAAGACTTTAGCATTTTGTTTAAAGAAAGCAAAAAGAAACCCCAGACCGAGCAGATGCAAAGGGTTCGAGCTGTGGAGCTGGACTATACGAGGAGGGGGAGCTGTGTGGGAGACAAGGGCATCCTCGAGTTTTATCTTTCAAAAACAGATTTTGATCTCCTCTTCTCCTAGAAGAGGTGCCTCATGTAAAATTGATGACAAAAAAAGCAAAGTAACAGCGAATCTTGCAGTGAACTTGAGGTCACCGCTACTTCTCTTTTCTTAAGAGGCAAAACTCTGCTGGAGGAAGAGGCTTGCTTTTAATTTCTTTTACTTTTTTCTTCTATTTTTCTAGTTAGTGTCAGCTAGGCAGGTGTTTATGCTGGTGTGTGAAAGCAAAAGAGAGTGGTAGGGGCTCATTTGGGGTGATAAATATTAGTATTATTTACTTAAAGGGGCGCAGTAGATATAGGGCAAAAAAGGGTGCAAAGAGGGACACTCTTCTGAAAAAAGGAGGGCAAAAGAGGGACAGTTTTCTGAAAAAAGGGGGCAAAAGAGGGAGCAAGACAGAGGTGGGAGCACAGGGTTTTGGGGAGGGACGTGCTGAGTGCCACAGCCACCATGGCGGCTGAGGGGAGCAGCACAACAGCGATTTCACTGCCCCTGTGGAGAGGTGTGAGGTGCCCCATGCTTCCCATTGGCTGCCTGTGGCCCTCAACCCGCCCTCTGGGGGAGAACAGCCAATTGCAGGGGGCCGCTCTCCCCTGACTGGCTGAGACTGACAGGGCGGGTTGCTCCTCATGAGGGGTCCCGCCATTTTGTCTGGCCTGGAGAGGGCCGCAGGGCCCCCCCTCATGGCCCCGTTCCCCCTTCCCTCACCCCCGCAGGGGCTGCAGGGTCCCCCACAGCACAGACCCCTCTCTGCTCAGGGGCTGTGTCCCTCCTAGCAGGTCCCCTCGCCCCTCAGCAAGCTTGAAGACACCCCAGGGACATGAAGGAGAGGCGGCCCTGGGCACGGCCCATGGCTGAGGCATTCACCTCAGGCATCTCTGCCACAAAGGGGACCTCAGCGTGACCGCCTTCATTTGGGGACCTCGGAGTGGGTGGCAGTCCTGTCACCGATGGCTGTGGCTGCTCAGGTAAGTCTCTGCATGTGCAGCTGCAAGGTGTGACATGGCTGACAGGCGTTTTGTCACCAGAAGAACACTGAAGGGGCCAAACACAAAAATCCCAGTAAAAAAGGTGTCACCAAGGACACGTCTACAGTAGTGAGGTCTCAGGAGAGCAGAGGCTCCGTGCAAAGGCTGCTGGGGACCACTCAGGAGGATCAGAGCTTGCATGGTGTAAAGGGTGTGCAATGATTTCTGTCCTGCTTCTGCCACCAACATGCTCTCGTGGGGCCTTACCACCCTGTCCTTAAACTTTCCTTCCTGCCCTTTTGTCTGTTAAACTGTATTTGGGTCAGGAAATGTCTTTCGTTAGAACATTTACATTCTGCCTAACCTAACCTGCAGGAGGATATCTCTAAAGTCTAGTAAGAAAAGTAAAGAAAAACAAAACACATGAACTGAGAAACACGAGTCCAGTCACAAACCAAAACTGGTTTGTTTAACAGGAGAGTTACATCACATCCTATGGAGAGTAAATAATTTCCTCAAATGTTTGTAAACAACAGGGAGTGGAAACTCCAATGTTTTGTAAATGATCATGTCTCTTTAAAAAAACAAACAAACCCCATGCTTTTTCTAACTTCACAAGAAAGACTAGTCAAAATAAATAGTGCGAACAGTAACATGTCCTCAAATCAAGACAGCTCAGCAAAAGTGAAAGATTCTTGTTCCCATTAAGCAGAATTTATAATTCCTGGGACACACACGAACCTTCACCTAACATTCCCTTTTCAAGAATAATACAGAATCTAACAATTACAGCAATACCTTTTTTCCTAGCCCCTCATTTTATCTCTGTAACTAAAGCTTTTCTTTTGTTGTGACAATGTTTTTATCAATAATTTGTGATTATTTATTTTAATATACTAATCACGTTCATCATTCGTATTACACCAGGGTGAAACATATTCTATTTCAAAGGTGTTTTTCATGGTACAGAGTGGCTTAGCAAAGCTGAAATTTTTTTCCCAAAAACACTTATAGCGGTTTTGCTGATTTTCAGTGGAATTTATCAAAGTGCTTTTAGTTGCATGGACTAGTGAAAATGAAACAGCCTATCTGCACTGAAATGAGTCTTTCTGATTCTCTGAATGAAACCTTTCTGAGATGATCACTTCAGTTTTCCTTGAAATAAACATTACAGAAATTTCTTTTCATGCTAAAATTCTAAATTTGTCCTTCTTGTCGATTCTAAACGAAAATAAATTTTAACAGGTAGCGAGTTTCCTATAGAATTAATATTTTAATTTCAGCAATATTGTGCTATTATGACTAATGATAATTAAATTCAACAGATCCTTTGAGTTCCAGCCATGCACAGGTACCTATTGTATTAGATGTTGCTTAAAGATAGCTCAGGAAAAAAGAATTTGCAGCCACAGAGGGGTTCTTATCTCATCCAAAAACTCCCCAGCAGTACACCAGATAAAAAATCAGATGAACATGTCTCCGTGGTAGTTCTCTGTTCCACCCTTTCTTTCTTGAGGGGGAAATTTATGAGGCTATTTTCATGAAATTTCTTGGACCTATCTGTGAGACATGTTTGTACCAGCTGAAGCAAGTTCAAAGACACCGTCCCTGCTTTGGGAACAGAAAGTGGGAAGGTGTGTTGAAGTCCTTCATGCCTGTGAGATTTTGCCCCTCTGTCACAGATGGGTCTTCAAGCTTTCTGCCTCCCAAACACACAAATTTGTCTGTCGTGGTGGCTGATTTCACTGGGCTACTTGGACAGAGTCGTCACCCCAGGCTTTGGCTGGTCTTCTTGACCATGGGCCCAGGCTACAAAGTGCCTTCAAATTTCGGATCAAGACCGTGAGAGGAGCAGGGGGAAAAAACATTGTTGTCATTATTTTCCCATAGCATGTGGAAATGATGATGGCCAGTTAAAAATCATCACATTTTCCTCCTAGGAAAGAGAAACTGAAGCACAGAAGTGTGTGTGTGGTTACATGTCAAGCACTGGAACTCCTTTTGACTTCACATACTTTCCCCTTATTTCTAATTAACATGTTGAGGAATTTTAAAATGTAATAAACATTATGTCTAAACAACCAGAAAGTAAAGCTTGCGTATTTCTGGTTTGATGTAAACATTTATAGCACAGCTCCATCCTTAAACAGTTAATCTTATAGTGACCTATTAAAATAAAATGAATTGTGTTATAATTCATCCTAAAGCAACCTCAGGGTTAGTGTATCAGGTAACTCCTGCTTTTGCAGTCCTCATGACGTTTTTAATCAAATTCAGCTGTAATTGCTGGAGCATACACATGCCTCTTTTAATACTCTGCCTACATTTGGGACTCATATGAGTCTGTTTTCTCTTAACGTATCTAATAAATAGAAAACATGAAAAGAGCACATTTTGCAGGACTCCGAGCTTTTCCACCGTTTCATTTGTTCTAGCAATTGTCCGACAGGCTTATGAGAATCGAGCACTTGTCAGGTTTCCCCCCCGCCTTGGATAAAATTCTTTGTGGGTTTTAAGTCACTGTTTGTGTTGCTGTCACCCTGTTAAAGGGGGCATAGGCACAGGCAAGAGCAGCTGCCACGGGAGCGAACTGGAAGCGCCTATGTGCGAGAGGGAGAGATTTCATAGGCATCTTTAAAAAATCACTGCCAGTGATGAATGTTGAAATGTTGCTTACATACAAGTCACCTACGGTTTGTTGATGAAAACTTGAAATGTCATGTCTGCTATTTGTGTAAACAAAACTTCTGTAACTTTCTCTGCTCAGAAGTGGTGGGGTTTTTTTCTCCAATGCTCCAGCTGTTTCCAATTTGCCAGCAATTTTCTTTTGGGCTAGTAAAGCTCCCAAGATGACTGCAACTAGCCACATGGGTTTCTCGACTCGGCTGTGGGGTTTGATTACAAGGGGTAGCAAACCCAGCTCAGGATTCGGGGCAAGCGTTTCCCCTGAACTTGTAAGTGCTTTACGTCCTAAGTTTTTGTTAACGCCAACCTTTAAAGTTTATTTCATTGCAGCTTATTAGGTGCGTGTGCTCAGTGGTCCCTGTCAGAGCTAGGCTGAGATTAGGGGCACGTTTAGTTAAAAAATAAAGGAAACTCGTGGGGAAAACGCACGGGGGAGAGGTGCAAACGCCTCTTAGCTGCCCCACAACGAAAATAAGAGGAAGAGGGTTTTGTTTACACAATAGTAAGCCCTCGGGGTTCCTCTTCAGCTACGTGGTTTGTGTAATTCACACGTGGAAAGGTGAGAAAAGAATGAAAAATTACTTTGAAATGTGATCTGATTCGGCCACTAGCTAGGTCGGTTGCGAGTGTGCAGGAGTTGTTCGCATCCCCGCAGAATAATGAGATTAAGGCTTGCAAACGGCATTTTAAACCCCGATGCACGCGATTTTTTAAAAGCCATTTAAAAATGACAATGCCGATTATTTTTTTTTTCCGATCCCCTTTCTCTCCTGCGCACCTCGCAAGTCCCTCCTGTGGCTTTGATTTTTCCTTCCATCGGTAGTTATCGTCTCCCTAAAATCCCTGTCGCTTTACCTTGCCTGGGAAACTGTTTCTCTTAACACAAACAACAACAACAATTATAATAATAACAAAGAATCCGAAGAATTTCTATATTAAAAAGTGGCTCTGGCGAGGTCCCTGGTCACTGGGTACAGGTCTGAGTCTGTTTTCCTTGGAAATTGGGAGGAATGCTAAACGCCTCGTCTACCAGAGAGTAAATTGTGTGCGGAGCTCTAGGCACGGCTCCCAAGCTGCCCTTTCACCTCTTCACTTTATATGTTCCTCTTATTAAGGAGAAAAATGTTTCAATATGTTGGAATTTGGGGCAAAGCCGGGAAGGAGAGAAAGAGAATAGAGAGTGGAAGGACATTTTCCACATAGTTTTGGTAACCCTTCTGAGGGTTACGTTTAAAATTGATGTCGTACTAAAACCCCTGGAAGTTTCTTCGCCAGGTTAGCGCAAAATATTATCTGCGAACCCTTCTGAGATGACAATATGCACCAGAAACGTGACCCCGTTGGGGGAAAGAAATATCCCTGAATTGAAGATGTGTTTCCTTTCCCTCCCTAAATGCGTTACTATTATTAAATAGCTAAAAGGATCTGGAGGTTTCGGCTTGCAGAGAGAAAGGCTGAATTCTTGATCCAACAGAGAAAATAGTTTCGAGACGATTTCATCTCCCTTTTCCAGCCGTGTGCATCTGCAGCGTCCTCTGTCATATTTTCAGTTCTGCTTCAGGGGGAAATGGGTTAACTGTTTTCAAGGTAAGAGTCAGGGGAAAAAAGCTCAAAGTAAGGAACGATGATTTAAAAACGGATATTTGAAACTTCCTTGTTTAAAAAGGGGATTTAAAGTAGCACTTGAGCTCCACTCAGCGTCTCTTTTCGGCTTGACTCCTCAGCAATATTTTTTTAAGAAAGTTGTGGATTTTTTTTTCTTCTTTTTTTTTTTTTTTTTTTTTTTTTTTTTTTTTTGTTCTTTAAAGTTGCGAGTAGCGCCAGGCGGGCTCATTGGGCGAAGATGTCACATAGCCATGATTAATCTGAGGCAACAGCTGAAATATTGATAAGGGGGAAAACGGAAATCAAATGAAAAGTAGAGGGCATAGAAGAGAGGGAAAGGAAAGCACGTCCTGGAGCTGCGAGCATTACAGAAGCCCCCTGAGGAAATGCCTGGTTGATGCAGCCTGTCTGGATGGGCTGGGAATTTTAACTTCAGTGCTGCTTCGGATCTAACAAGTTTAATCTCTCCTCTTTGCAAAACTGCAGCGGCAGGGTAGTAATCCAGAAGTGGTGGGGAGTTTTATTTTTGGTCTCAACCTGGATCTTTACAAACTGGTCTGCCACTGGTTGAGGGCAAAGGGTGTAAAAGGTGAGTCATTTAAATAATAGTAATAAGAATAAGCAAGAGGCGAATCTAAAAAAGTAGTTTAAGAGGCCCTTTTATATTGCGACTGATGCTGGCAGGGCAATACGATTGATAAATAATCCACAGCAGACTTCTTAAGACTGGCTCCAAATATGCAGATGTATTTATTTATATGAACACGCGTAATTATAAGAGGGAGGTAAGCGGGGGTGGGGGGAGCGCTAATTAGGGGTAAAGAGGGGAGCAGGGGAAACTGATATGTGAATCCTTGACCCTAGAAAATTTACTGGCTAAGCAAAATTACCTTGTCCCTCAACTCTGTCCTCCCCCACCCCCCGTCGCAAGTTCAGAAGCAAAAGAAACTGGAATGTGTTAGGAGGGAGGACGACAGAAAAAAGAATTGTACTTATCAGAAACACATTGTCGATTTTTATAATCAGTTGCCCTTCTGTGCCAGCTGGCCGCGTAATAAATGCTTCAAAAATCAATAAAAGGGGGGGGGGGGTGACGTGCAGATAGCGAACTTTTATTTTCCAGAGTTGTTGGGCTGTGGGGTTTTTTTGCTTTCTTTCCCTATTTCTTTTTTTTTTTTTTTTACATCAGCAGATGTTTCAAAGCAAGCCAGGGGTGCTGGCTTTGCGGGCACGGAGGTGTTTCCGTGGCTGTTTGGCATTGCTGGGGGCGAGGACGAGCGCGGCTGCGGCCCCCTTCACCGGGGCTTTCCCCGGCCGGGTGGCACCTTGGGGTGCCAGATTCGGGAGCAGCCAGCTCCAGCGCGGCGCGGGCTGCTTCATCGGTCAAACGAAGGATATTTCGTGATTAACCAGCGGTGTCTGGGTTGTATTAGACCTGGGCAAACCGAACTAGCTGCGAAATTGCAGCTTTTCTTGAAGAGCTTGCAAAAAAAAACAAACCCAAACCAAGCCAGGAGTATTGACCGCTTGTGCGCAAGTCTTTATGCATATTCCTAATTCTGTAATATATTTTTTCTGTGGTAAATTCTGGATAAATTTCTGACTTTTCCCTTCCCACCCCGGGAAAATAGGACCGTCAGAGTAGCAGCACTTACGAGCTGCATGCTAAGGGCGGGGGGGGCGTGCTTCTTAACGATGCACTAATTACAGTAAGCTAATGGCTTTCTGGCGCTTTCCAAGGGGACTAAAGATCCTGAGAGGAGCGGGGAGAAAAAATAGTTGTCGGATATTTTAGTGACTGCAGATTTATTTTCCCACACGCTATTACATTTTTCACGATCGTTGTTAATCTCTGCATCTCTGTAGTGATGACTGGGCGGGGGGGAAGGTAAAAAACCCCTCTTCATCAGGAGATCATCAAGTCTTAGAAGTACAGAAAAACAGATGCACTGCATTGATGCAAGCCTGAGATAAAGCACCGCTAGGTTCGACTGAGTAACGGCACTATCCGAAATAGAAGGGCTGAGATTGACAACCTGGGGGGGGGGGGTTATTGCTATTTGGAATGCTACTTCCGTTCGCTATTTTTATTTTTAATTTATTGTTTAATTATTATTGGTGAGAAAGGTCCTTTAAATCAATAGAGGACGGCAGGCTAATGGCTCGGAATGGTTTCAATGAGTCACGAAAGGCAACTGCCCTTCATTTAGCCAAGTGAAACCCTTGGATACAAGTCAATAGGGTTAACTAGTCTCGACATGAAAACATGAGTATTTCAGCTGGCTTTTAATTGTTGGCTAAGAAATTCAGTTAATCAAATGTCAAACATTTCCCTCTGCTCTTGTCAAAAGTGAAGAAGGCTCTTTTCCTGGGGGAGGGGGACAGAAATCCAAAAGCAAAACCAAACTTGTTGTTAAAGCATAGAAATAAAACCCTGCTTTGTGAAGTCCTGTCTATTACCTGACTTTTAGTTACTGTGGTGGACGTTTTTCTGTGTCCTTTAAAGGGTACACTTAAATGCTTGATGACTTCTTTTTAAATTTTATTACTAATCTTACTTTTGAAACAATGCTTTGTTTCTTTACTCTTCTATATACATATATATGATTTGATTTTTTTTTTTTTAAATTTCAGGTCAATTTTAGGACCTTTAAATAATCTATTAAACAAGTAAGGATGTTTCAGACTGTACCAGACACTTCGTCTTACGTCAAGGTAAGACATGACAGCATCTTTAAACAGGTAATGTCAAAAATTACAATCCTCCAAAACTCACAATCGTTTGTATTAGTTGAAAGATCTCGTTCCTATTCTTGCTGAATTTAGCAGGGAAAAAAAAAATCCTTCTATCTTCGGTGGGAGAGGGGTTAGAGTCTCAAGTATCACAGTTATCATTCTGGAAATACACACAGTTGAGTCAAAAGTTGTATCATCAGGGACCAACAATATGTCAAAGTGGTCTTGTCTTTTATAATGCATTGATGCTCGGTTTGATGGGTTATACTATATACTGGTATTATAGTGAGGGTGTCCTGAATTACATTATAGTAGTGGTTTCTTGCTCTGAAACCAACATGATAGTGGTGGTGTGCTACCAATGTTGTATCATAGTGGTTTCTTAAATTGGCTTCCAATTTTCTGATTTCCTAGATACCATTTAGTCTTGAACCAGAGCTAAATTTCATTTAATATCCCTCTACTCCTCTGCTGCGCCAACTACTGAATTCAATATGCAAGATGATATGTGAAGTTATGGTTTTTTGCAAGGTACATTTCAAAATGGATTTAGAGGGGAAAAAATATTTAAGGAGTTAAACCAAAACATCTCTTTCAGTTACTGAAGAAATGGATTGTCACACCAGGCGATGCTGCATAATACTGAGATTTCTTTCAGTGTTACTTATGGTTTTCCTTGAGCAATGCTTCCATACAATTTAGTAGGTAAACTGACTTCAGTTGGTTTTACTAATAATGGCTAATGCCAGATACTACTAGATCTTCTACTCTAAATAGTTGTTTGTATATCTTTTTTTTAAAGTTAAAAAAATGGATCTTAGAATGTATTTTGATGGACCACTTCTGCCTTTTTCTTTTTCATAAGATTAAAACAAATACCAAAGAAGGGTTGGCACAGCCTTGTCCCTTTATAACTCAATTGAGTACTATATTATATTTGACATCATATAGGTTTTTTTCCACAACAGTTCCCAAGAATGTAAATAAACCAAGCCTGGGACATCTGGGTTACACGTTTAAGGCAAACCCTGCATGCAACAGCACTTAGGGAAAATCTAAAACACAAGCTTCTTCTCTCCCAGGCTGAAGAAACGCAGAAGGGTGTTAACTAGAGCTGGGTGGATAATTTGTAATGAATAATTTATTACAGGAATTTTGCCACCCCCCCACTCCCCGTCAATGATCCATGCGCCAGTTGTGATTTTCACGTACATACACACTATTGGAAATGATTCACTGAATAATTTCTGTATATAATCCCTAGGCTATGGCTCATTTTGCACGCAGTTTGATAGGAGTATTAGTATTTGAAATGCAAGGTTGGTGGGATGACTCCTGGATCATGTGGTATTACTTGTATTCCCTGATTGGGTGAATTTGTGCAGCTCTCTGGACCAGGTTTCTAGAGCAAATCTGACTGGGAATGGCCAAGATTCCACATTCAGTTGATATACCCCAAAATCACACTCATAGCTCAATCTTTCAGGGAATGTTGGTGATTTAATTTTGCTTATTAAATTCATATAGCTTCAGACCAGATTCTGGAAGAATAGAAACTCTGGGGAAAACAAATGAAATTCAAGTCTCACAAAAGCAAATTCACTCAAAGTTCAAGTAAAGAAACATGTTGCTCAGTCTGTGCCCAGCTTTGGCATTAACTTCTCTTTGGAGTTCCTGTATGTGGGAAATGATCTGAGATGTGTTCTGTTTACAATGAAGAGATGAAGGCCCTTTGACATCCTATATTATGGTATCATTGCCTTTTGTTGTGAGGCTAGATCCAGCTGCCACTCCAGTTAGTAGCAAAATTCCTTTTGAATTAAGTGGAACCAAGATCCAGGCCTAAATAATTTAACATTCCAGCAGGATTGTGTGAGTCTGTCCGTAACTGTGTCGGGATAGCCTTTTCATTAAGCGCAATCCTGCAGGCAAAGGGCTTGGACAAAGTTCTCTTCACATAAGCATGTGTTTTATCCACCAGGAAGAACTCATCAGGCTGGACTTACATCCAGTGTTTTAGCAGTGGAGGGATAACTGAGCTGTGTGATGCTGAACTCTCTGCCTTTTATTACAACCCTTCATCATCAGGTGCCCATTATTTTGGTCAAGGACCTGGTCTTGGGTATTTTGTCTGTAAAGCTTCATTCACACCAATGTCAATGGGGAAATGACTTGTTCCTGTGCTTAAAAAACTCACTGGGATTTTGACAGAAGTCTCTCAGGACTGATCCAAAGTCCTCTGAAGACAAAGGAAATATCTCCCATTTACTCTTAGAAGTTTTAAGTTGGGCAGCTCGGTACCAGTGATGCAAAATAGATAGCTCATTCAGATTAGCGAGGCCTTTTTTAAAAGTAGGAACACGCTTAAATTCAGGAGGATCAGAGCCTTAAACACACAGGTTAGGTCAGTCTCTGGCCCCTCTGAGTTTAGTGACAGTTTCCACTGACTGACATGCACCCAGGACCAACAGAGAGATTCTGAGTGTGAATGGCTTATTTGTAGAAGAGTCGGGATTGACTAATGATCTAGGCAGATAGTCGGGCAACGTGGGTACGGTTTCAAGTCCTGCTGGGGTGAGCTTGGTGCTCCTGAGCAAGACACTTCAACTCTCTGTTCCTCCATTTCTCCATCTTTAAAGTGCAGATGAAAGTGCTGCATAAGAACAAGGCCCTGTTCAGATTTAGACAGCACCTGCCTTCTCTTTCATGCTTCTCCACACGGGTCTTTGAGGACTTCCCAAGTTGTGGTGAGCAAGAAGTTTGAAAAGCAGGAGGTCGAGTTCCAATTCCTCTCTCTTCCCAGGTCTTTTTTGTTTATAATTTTCTTTCATGTCATTCCTTCTCCAGAAAAACTTATTTGATTGTCTTGTGGGAGGGAGAAGTGTTTTATTTATTAGTTTCATGGAATCTCTGCTGGTGGTGTGTACAGTACCCCCATGACACAGCAGAAAAAGCAAGATTGGGATCAACGTCTTCTATAAATCCTTTTCAACAAATGCATCATGTATATAAGTTTTACGTTTGTCCTCTGCCTTGTGCAGAAAAATGCCTCATCTCTGTATGTTGTAACCGAGAGGGGGTTGCTAGTAGGGTGTTCCACGGGAGCTCCCAGGAGGAACAAATTCACTGTCATACCCCTGGGGTACAAAATAGCCTATGACCACCTTCAGGCCACACTGGTTTTCTTCCATGGCCTTCAAAATGGAAAAGAGCTGGAGGAGGAAGAGGATGATTTCATTTTTAAAATGGTTTGTTTTAACAAGGATGGTTTATGTTGAGTCATACTGGCAAAGTTCGGCTTCTTGGTGTTGTAACCTTGGTTTACATCACAACCACATAGGATGTATGGATCTGTATCTAAAGCACTCTTAAAAGATCCTGTATAACCTCATGGCAGGACTGCCCATTCTTCTCTCATACACGCTTCTTCTATGGGCCTTAGCATGGTAGAGGGGTAGGAAATCATAAATATAAAAAATCATTTTGATCCTTACTGGTTCATTCTGCATAACTGATAAAGTATTTCTGTTTCTCTTACCATTATGGGACTTACTGATCTGGAAGTACTTAATAATTTACAGTATATCAGAGGGCGCTAATCTCACCTAAAGATGAGTATTTGACTTTAGAGAATGAAACATGTAATATAATTGGGAAATTAAATTTTAAGACGGCACTGGAATCCTGACTGTAGGGATATGGAAAGAATTAGGGCTATAAGCAAAGCAACATGACCTCTGAATACTGAATTTTTAGTTATTACCGCTGCCACAAGCTACTCTGGTGCCACAGCAGTCTTCGTTCCCTTTCTGCACTGCCAGTTTGTGGTTTAATATGTGTGTAAAAGCGGTACAAGAATAATTTTGGGGGTGTGTTAATCACCCGCGCTTTTCTTATGCCCTTCGGCAACATCCAAACGCTTATCTCCTCTTCTATCACTCCACTCCTCGCACAGAGAAAGTCATTGCTTCTGCTTTCGGTTCCCCAGGTTGTAAACACAGCTCCTGCCCTGCCCTGCCCGAGGCAGCGCCTGCAGCTCTCGGGGCTCTGCGGAGCATCCCGGGGCCGAGGTGAGCCTCCCTCCTCCTGGAGCCCCTTTTCCAGGTACCAGCCTGAGGCAAGACCCGCTGGATAAAGTCCCTTGGCCTGTGCTGGAGAAGAACTCAAAGGAGAGGGTGGTAACGCTCCCCATCACACAGGAGCGGGTATCCTGGCATCACCCCTGCTTTCCCCGCCTTTCCTCTGCCAGGTGCTGGGGATGATACTTAAAACAGTCTCCCGAGGCGGGTATTTAAGGCAGTTCCCCAGAAGCAGCTCAGCTAGCTCTTCTGGGACGCCTTGGACCCGCGCAGACCCGGAGTTCTCAGGGGGAGACAGCGTGCTTGCTCCCCGCTCCGACCCCCGGGGGAGTTTTGGGGAACACCCAAAAAGCATCTGCTTGCTCCCCTTGGCGAGGTTGTGCGGAAAATAGTCTCCAGCCCAGACCTTTGGCCGGGAACGAAGACTGACTTTCCTCCAGGGAGGAGCCACCGTGCAAGCACGGGACTTCTCGCTTTAAAAATGGATTTCATGCAGCCATAACGTTTGTGGTACCGTACAAAGAAGCATATTCATGCAGGCAAAATAGTCTGGGTGGCTGGAAACAATATTTGGTTTGTTCTTGCTTTCACTCTGCCTGGAAAGTTTACAGAATCCCTAAAGAGAGAAGGGGTTTGGTTTTTTGTTTGTTTTTTTTTGTTTTTTTTTTTTAAGGACAAAACAGTGAGATTTTCTTTGGAGCGGGCAATACGAAGGCTACTGACAAACGCTGACACGGACACGTTATCTTCCCCGCTGAACAGTAGCAGCCAGAGGCTGCTCGGGGACAGGTTGCAAGGAAAGAATATCCCGTTATTTCATTTTTTTTTTTACAACAGAGATCTCGCAGCGGAGGTGGTGCCTGATGGATCAGCTGAGGGGAAGGCGCTGCGGGGGGACCTGTGCACGGCTCACCCCGCAGGTGCTCCGGGACGCAGGGTGCTGGAGGTGCGGCTGTGTGGAGCAGACAGAAACCTGCCCTTGAGAACAGCTAGAGAGCCTTAGCTTGGCAAAAAAGGGAAAATCAAAGCCTTCGTGGGCTGTTTTTTTTCCCCCAGTAGTGTTATTCCTACTGAGAGCATCCTCTAGCGCCTTATCCGTCTCTGCCTCCCTCAGGAATTTCAGTTCCTCCCACCCGGGCTGGGAGGATGGGGCAAGGCACCTCCAGCGAAGGTGGGAATTGCAGTAGCTTTGTTGGCAGAAGCTGCCGTCAGCTCTCACGTCATTCTCGCGCTTCGTGATGATTAATCTACGTATACACCAACTCGCTCTCCTTTATTTGATGCTCATTTCTTGAGGTAGAAACGCTGCTAAGTTGTTAGATTTTAGCAAGTCGCTCATTAATGCCTTATGACAACTTGGTGCTTAAGGATTTAGTTCTTGTTTGCACCTACCTCTCGATTTTAAATAGCAAAACCCCTTTCCATTCCCGGTGTCCAGAGAATCCTGCCTGACTTTTTTTCCCGTGCTCAACCCCAGCTCTGCGCGGGGAAGGGCTGACATTGTTTCTCCCCCCCTTTACCTTCAAGGCACGTTTTGGATTTAGGTGGGAAAGCTGGGAGAAACGTTGTTTCTCTCCTGGAAATGGAGCCTGTTGGAGCTTTCTAAAATAAACCAGGCTCCCGGGCACAAGGGACCAGCTTTTACAGCGACTCCCTCCTTTAGACAGCAGCATTCAAGCTGCATTCAACCCCCCTCCCCAACTCTGCGACCTTCTAATGGCTCCGTTCTTTCACAATTTACAGAAAAACGCCCCCCACCAACATGCTGGATCCAGGAAATTTTGTATTTCAGCCTTTCCTATGCTCTCCCAGCCCTGTGGTTAGAAAGAGAGGAGGTGTGGAGGGGAAGGGGAGCAAAAAGGGAAGAAAAAGAAAGTGGATGCTAAGGGGGAAAAATGCTTTAAATCTTTCCTGCAAATCTCTGAATATATGAAGTCTGAGGGAACAAATTCAAAGCAGGCACGGACGCCTGAAGAGAAGTTAGAGAGAAATATTCTGTTCCATTCAAGCGCATCAAGGGTCTAGCTGAAGTCTTGTTTGGCTAAGGTCAGACGAGACTGGGTTCTCCAATAAAAATAAATCTCAAATTAATTATGGCCTCAAGCGAGGGGCCAGACGTTTGGAGCTAGTGCACTGCAGTCTGTTTTTTTGGCCTTCGGTATTTTTGTTTTTTTGTGCCTTAGCTTTTCAATAATTGCGGGATGGGGGAGGAAGGGAGGGCGGGGGCTGGTTTATTGGGACACGGAGCTCAAATAAAACTAGCCAGGATACTGCTTACCCCACTCTTCGCCTAATTGCGATGCAGCTTCAAAGCTACTGCATCTTCTCCACACCACTTTTAAGACATTATGTTTTACTTAGTACCGATTAGCAGTGAATAACTTTCCGGCTTCAAGTTCCCAAATCCCATGGGCTGTTCCTGTAGAGCAAGAGGTAGGAGGGACCCGATCCTTCAGTTGTGGTGCTGGAAGACGCTACTGATGCCTTTTGATTGCTGTAGCTGAAAAGGAGAGGTTTGCCCAATTACTTTTAGTTTAGAATTGGGATTCGTTTCTGGGGATCAAATCCCAGGGCTGTAGTTTGGGCTTTTTGCTTGTAAGAATGTGGGTTTAGAAAATAAACAAAACACGTTGCGTTTTTCATTCTGCAACCGAGTCGGTGCCAGAGGAAACTCAGACCCGGAAATTTTAAACATTCACTGAAGTTGGTGGAGATTTCCCCTCTGGTAAAGACCGGAGCAGAATAGACCCTGGCCTTCTGCAAATACAGCTCCGGGCAAAGAATGATGGTAAATACTGTAAATACGTTTACAGAGGATAGTCTATATAGAAAGGTTTATATGTATGTAATATATACTGATACCTGGCACAAGGTGTGTAAATACGTGTCTAGAGAAGGCTAGTTAAAAAAATAGAGGACACTTGGTCACAGTTCGTGGGTAGTTCGTGGGAAATGAGCCACTTTCTAGCGACAAAGCCGGGGCGTGGCTGCTGGTTTCTGGGGCTCCCCTCCCCTCTTCACGGCGTTAGTTCAAAGCCACAGTCCCAGGCTGGCGTTAACGAGAGCTCAGCTGATGCTCTTCGGGTAGGAGAGGGTGAAATAAGCCGAACCCCTTTCCCATCCTCCGAAAAGATTACTTCTAACCTGCAACTGAGGCCGGGGAAGGTTTTCATTATGTTTATTCCTACAGAATAACTAGACGGTTTTAATTATGAAGTGATGACCACTAATCCCGCGTGAATTGCAGACAGAAAATCCATATCTTTGAGGTTATGTAGTCCCGCGAAGGACTGGCATTGAACTACACCGAGGGCTTAACTCCTTTGATACTGGACGTGAAATGGTCCTGGGCCAAATCCCCCCCAGCCTGTCCTTATTAATTTCAATCGCATCACGCCAAAACCGGAGTTTTCACCTTCTCCGTGTGAGGCTGCAGTCGGTGTAACCCAATTATAAGGACGAAGAGAGTAGGTGGGGACATGCCAAACGCTTGAGGTCAATATTGAACTAATTAAAAACTCGGGTGGAGGATTTCGTTTCATTCATAAGCGGAGTGAAAAACCAAAAAAATAATAATTGAGGAGTAACCGATTTCTACCAGCCTGTCCCAACGTAAGCATTTGAAATCTTCCGTGGTTGCCAAGATCAAATGCTTTTCCAGATGTCTGGTGGTAACCACATTAAACAGATCATAATTCCTTTACTGTACATACATATGCATCCAAAAGCTGAGCATCAGATTAAAAGTTGTGCATATTGATCAGCACCGTGCCCGGCGACGGCTTTGCTTTCCCCTGCCTGCCTTTGCTCCCTTCCTCTCAAACAGTTAAATACCCAAAGTCGCTGAACAATCACCTAGGATGAATCAGACCTTGGCGCACAGAGTTTATGAATATTCCAGCCTTTTCCAAAAAGTTTGAGATAACTTCAAGGGTGGTTTTTGGTTGTTTTCTTTTTTTTTTTGGGGGGGGGGGAGAAAAAAAGAAAAGACGAAGCAAAGGTTCTATTGTTACATTATTTGGAAGGAAAATAGTAGATTGTTCAGCTTGTCTGTTATAATGTTTAACAACCTCGCTCGTTACCTTATCTCTTGGACTTCTCGCAAATCTTATTTTAGACCAAACACAAGAGGTAAAGCACGGAACATCCCTGACGGACCCGATCTAACAAGCGACCCGAACAAGCTTCATTCTGAGTCATCCTCAGACATGCAAAATAAGCCCCTGGGGGTCATGGTGCCCGTCTGGCAATAAAATGCAGACTTGGGCTCCTAAAATATCTCTAGGTGGGATGGAGGGGGGTCTGTCTGACATCTTCCAGCCTTTGGGAGCACCGGGGATCCGCTGCGGGTGCCGGACTTGTTTGTCTCTCCAGCCCGGAGATGGGGAAAGGGTGTTTTGCAAATGTTGGGCTCCTGTCCCGAAAGCCGGGCACATTTTCAGGTGGTTTCTGCCTGCCTCTCTCAGCTCCCCGGCTCCCCCCCACCGCCAGCCCGTCCAAGACCTGTCGGTCACGCAGCCTAAAACCAAAATGCTCTGTGAGGTCCGTGGATGACAGAGGCTCCTTCCAGGGTATTTTTTTTTCCCTTTCCTTTCGCGGTTAAGATCCTCAGCCTGTCCTCTCCCTCACCCCCCACCCCCGTTGTTTTTCGGGGCTGGTAGAGAGTGTTGTCTAGAGAGGAAACCATTTGGGTTTTGAAAGGATGCGTTTCACTCTTCCCTTTAACCTCTTGCTTTTCTGGTTGCTGCAGCCTGCCATGTGGTAACGCTGAAGGGGGAGTGGAGAAAAGAGTATTTTCGGGGGGGGGGGGAGGCGGGGAAAAAGAAAGAGGAATGAGGAAAGCAAAGGGTTAACCGTGATTTCTTTTAATTGAACTCCAGTTCTTGTGGCCCTAGGCAAGGGGGGACCTGACCCCGCTAGCAGCATCCAGATGTGCTGCTCTCCGGGGACCCCGGCGCAGACCCCTGGATTGTAAAGCAGAGAGGGGGAGGACGGGGGTGGGGGGAGAGGGAAGGCGGTCGGGCTGTCCCCTCTGCTCCCCCCGCCTCCCCGCTTCACCTCCTGGCTGCAGACGGCCTCAATCGCTGGCAAGCAGCAAGCCAAAACCTCCAGGTCTGGTCACGTTCAGTCCCGTGTCTGCATCTGAACTAAAAAATTGTAGCTGAATTGATGAGGCTAATTTCAGAGGAGGGGGGAGGGAGGGGAGGGAGGGGCAAGGGGGATCTACAGCTCTCTCCTGCCAGCTTCGGTCTTGGAGAAATAAAGTATTAATAAGGCATCTCTGCCGCAGCCGAGCAGAAACACTAGTGGCATTATTGCATTTCCCTTTTGGAAGGGGCGGGTGCAGAGTAACTTTGGATATCATTTTGATTCCCCCCCCCCTCCCCGTGGTTGGACTAAAGACAGGGGGAAACAAAAAGACTGGACACAACCGGCACTGGACAAGGTAATCCTCTCCACCGAGAGATCTGGCGTGCAGGGGTGTCCTCCTGCCTTGACACTTTTCTTTCTTGGCTTCGCCTTCCTTTTATTCCACCCTCTGCTCTTTTCCCCGGGCTGCAGCAGTTTGCAGAAGTGGGGAATAAAGGACGCCCAAAGTGTTGCATGATGTGTTCCGCTGTTAGCTGCTTGTTATTTTTGCAAGGGGGGGGGTGGAAGTGGAGCGGGTGAGCTGGACAGGCGGGTATTGTCTCCTTTCCTTGGGTCCTTTGGAAGGTTTCAGTCTTTCCCGGAAAAAGGAAAGCGCCTTTCTTTTCTGGTGATGTTCCCGTTTGAATGAAAGAGACAATTGGACGTCAGGGGCTCGCCAGGTCTAAAATGAGATTTAAAGGCTGGGTTTTTGCAGTGCCCATTCTGACACGGCGTCCGGGAACGGAAAATTCAGCTGATCGGACAATTATTGTAATTTTTTGTCATTTTTAGCTTATGAAGTGGGGTTTTTCCCCTCCCTGTCTGAGTGGGGTTTTAACAGCTTAGCGAGAAACCTTCCCTGTGAGAGGAGGCTGAGGAAAGCACTCCCAGCCCCTGAAGAGAAATGGATGGACTTCCATCCATCTCCGCACCTTTGCTTCAGAGCCCGATATCCCAACCCTCGAGATGTCTGGGAGTGAAGGGAAAGGCTGAAAGTGGAAAAGAGCCTCCGCTTTCCTGCAGCCCCATTTCCAGCCTGTGTTTAATTGCTAGAGTCGTTTGTCTGTCTCGCATTATTGCACTTACCGCTCGTTTCTGGCAGGGACCGGACCCTCGTCTCACGCTTCTTGCTGGGAGGCGTGAAGGAGAGGGGCCGAAGTATGTTTTAAATACTTTTTAATCGCCAGGCGTTTTTATTTTCTCTCTCTGCCTGCCGCGACCGAATTGTATTTACGGTTTTCTCCCCTTAATTTTTGCCTGTGACTGGAAAACGCATTAATAAAAAAATCTGTGGGAAGAGACGGAAATTCAGTGAGTCAGGCTAAAGCCGCTCCAGAGCCAAAAAAAAAAAAAAGCAAAAAACATGTTAAACTAAACTGTGGGATGACACACGGCGCTCGCTAATACCGTCTGGGGTGCAAGGCAAGGTCTGCGTTGGACTGGCTGCCCTAGCGACAAACAAGAGCTGACAGAGGTAGCTATTGTTCTGCCCCTTCTTATCTAAATGGAGCAAATATCCTGTATGTAAAATATATATATTTTCATCAAGAAGGCAGGACCAGTGGAGAGACGAAAGTTTCCTCCTCGAGTGACTTCACTTCCCAAAATTAGCAGAAAAAAACGTTTCATCCGGTTAACTGTCTCTTTTTCGCTCTGCTGCAACAACCAAAGTTAAAAAAAGAGAGAGACGGAGAGAGAGGGAGGGAGGGAGAGGGGATACAGAGAAAAAAGCAAAACCGCTGGAAGGGCAGGGAGAATAGCGAAAAGGGAGAGAAGGATAAAAAACTTCAGGAGGCTTCGGTTGCAGGCTAAACCGGGTCAATGTGTGGAATATTGCTGGTACCGGCTGGAAGTTATTCTAGATGGACGGCACTATTAAGGTAAGGGGGGCAGGGGGGCTGGGGGACCCCTCCAGCCGGGGGGGCGCGGGGGCTGGGGTCCGGCTCCGTCCCTCCGCCCCGGAGCGGCCGCTCTCTCCGCCGCCGCCGCCGCCTCCGCAGCGTGTCGGGGCTCCCCGCCTCCCCGGTGCTTGGGGGGCTTGGGAGCCGGCCGACCCGCTCGTACCCTGCTCGGCCGGGCAGTGCGGGGCCGGTAGCTTTCCTGCCCCGCGGAGGGGGGCCAAGGAGGGACCCCGGGGACCCGGCGGTCTGCGGCGGAAAGGCAGTGACAGCTCCTGCCCGCGGGGCTCTGCCCGGCCGGGGCTGCCAGGCGCCGCGGAGGGCGGCGGGAGGGCGGCTCGGGCTCGAAGGCGGCAGGGGAGAGAGCGGCTCCGAGCTGGCCCCAGATGTGTGCCCCTGGCTCTGATTTCCTCGCCCGGCCCTGCTTGAAATGCACTGCTGGCCCTGGTGGTCGCCCGTGCGTTTCCTCCAGCAGTTTTTTTTTGGAGGGGGAGAGAGCGAGGGACGGGGCTGTTTGGAGGAGCAACATCACCCTGGCTTGGGGCGAGGCAGGGGGAAGGGGAAGCAAAGAGTGTGGCAAAAAACCACGAACATAACCAACCTCTGGTGGCCTTGAGCAACCGAGGACGCTGCTGGGACTCGGAGAGTTGTTCCCCCTCCTTTCCCCCATCCAACCGGCCGGTCCTTCAGCCTCTGCAAAGATAAACCAAGCCTTTTCCAAGCCCCTTGAGGTGGCTGACGCTGTTTCTCAGAGCCTAGGCAGCAGAGGGTTGGCTTTCTTGCTTTGGGGGACCCTTGTGCAATTCTTATGGGCTCTTCTTGGGGGAGCGCTATAGTACAGAAGCAGCTCGAACAGAAGAGCCTTGAAGCGAGAGACGGCTGTGGGTGTGTTTGGGTTGGAGGATTTCGAAAGATGCCTATCGCCTGGGTGGGGTGTTGATCTCTTCTTAAAAGTCGTCTTTTTTTTTTTTTTTTTTTTTTTTTTTTTTTTTTTGCTGACCTGGGGAGAAAGAAGCTGCAAACTGGCAGGAACTGAAACTTTCTCCCTTAGATTGCAGCTTGTGACAAGTGCACTGTTTGGAAGGGTCTCAAAAGAAGGGGGAGGGAAGGAGATTACCAGGAAGAGAAAATGGAAAGAGGAAAGAAAGAGGGAATGAATGTCAGAAAGGAGGAGAGAGAACAGGAGCATTGAAAGCACAGAATTTGGGAGGAATAAGACACGTCTCTGCCACCACCTCCTCAGATCTGTAGCAAAAGTAACCTGGGCCTCATTCAGGATACGTTTACTGCACCATAACCTTCTTTGATTTGTGGAGTCCTAAATATTGTGCAGCAAAAGTGCAGAAATTTCCCTTCATCTGTACATTCGCTGTGGTGCACGCATAGACCTGCTTTTCTGCACAGGCCATGAGTCCCCCGCACCATCCTCTGAAAGGGGCTGAAGTATTCCCATGGCCCACATAGCCCATGGTGCCTACTGGGAGCTCCTCCTCTGCCCGGTCACCCCGTGTTGCAAAGTATTATTGCTAACCCCGCCTCAGCCCCCCCGCTTTGGAGATGAGGAACCGTGACGCTTAGCAGCTAGGCCTACAGTCACGTTGAGGAGGCTGTGGCGAAAGGAGGAACTCGGCCGCATCCCAGGTCACTGCCCCGGCTCCTGGATCCGCTCGCTGACTGCTCCTCAGCCTTTTCTTATATTGTCCTGCTTCACTTGTAGTCCAGAAATAATTTGGCTGTCCGAGCTAAGAGAGATGGGATCCAGATACACCAGAGCCTCCTCTTGGGTTCATTTACTGAGCAACTCCAGGATCATCAGCAAGTTGCTGCTGGTCCCCATGTCCTGTTTGCCTCCTCCTATAATTTACCTCTTTTCTGTACCAGGCATTTAGATCAGTGCTCCTGTAGCGCCCTCAGGATTATCCGTGATTTCTTGCAAATTTTCTTGGTGGGGAGAAAAAGAGCGGGTTCCCAAGGAATACCAGACCCACGCCTTGACAGATTTGCTGCAGTTCACCACTAAAAGGAAGGGGTTAGGCCACCTTGCCTAGCTTGTCTCAGGTGAAGGGCAAGGGGAAAGGATGTGGCTTGAGATGCTTAAGTGTTTTTAATGTGCTGAGCTCTATATATAACCTGTGCTTCAGGGTAGATTTTCTAAATTCTGCGATGTAGTAAAGCAAACCTGTACTGTATGCAGAGGAAAGCAATTTAAAAGCAATCGTATCCTTAAGTCTGCTCTCCTGTAGGATGTATGCATTGATTTCTCTCAAAGCTGTGCCTTCGGGTTGGGAAATAATACGGCAGAAAGATGCACGTAAGTGAATAGAGAGCAAGAGAAACACAGAAAAAGGCTTTTTCATTATCTGGAGCAAGAACACGGTGAGGGATCAGATGAAATCTGTGCACCGGTGTGGTTAAGAAGCGCTTCCCTCTGTAAACTCAGAAATATACCTGTCTGGGTAGGAGATAAGTGCTGTGCAGCACAGAACAGATATGGGAGAGGGCTCCGCGTTCCAGGTGATTGTCTTCAATTTAAACAATACAAGTGACTGGTTTTTTAAGTCTATGCAAAACTGTCCCATGGACTAATCATTTTAATTGAGCCAAAGACTTTTAACTGCACATTTGACAGACACAGGAGGAGTCTGAGTCCAGTCTACTATAAAAATCTCTCCCTTCACCCTATCATCCCCAATATTGGGCCTGTACTTTCCTCTTAATCTTTTTATGCCATTCAGAAAGAGTTTTGACAACAGACTCTCTAATGGTTGGTTTTACCTACGTGGAATAATTTAACTGCAAACCTGCCCAACTGCAGGATAACTTTGCAGTAAAGGGATAAATCCACTGTAACCTTGAGCTGTCCTAAGGGCTCACAACTGCACGCTCCTGGGGAAACGGGTCAGAGAATAGATGTGGTCAGGAGGATCCTGGGCTACATTCACATCCTTTGTGGACATTGCGTGCAAGTGTGTATTGAAGTTGTTTTCAGAGGTTTTTAACCCAAAGCTCAGGGAATGCCATGCGTATAAACATATATTATGGGATCAGCTCAGTGCTGTAAGTCATCTTTGCCCATCATGCACTGACTTACGCCGCATGTGATATCGCTGAGCCAACGCACCGGGTCTAGAATGCGTCTTTATTTCTTCATAAATAATTATTTCTCTTGAGGGGAATTAGATCGCTTACTGAGGTGGTGGAAGGCAATTTTTGCTGCATTCTTCAAATAATCTGTTTAATACCTGACATAGGAGGTGGACTGGCTGGCTTGGAAAGCGACCTCTAGAGCAATGCTCTAAGATCTTTTATGGAGAAAGAAGCGCAGCAAGTCTTTTTATCTTTATTAGTTCATTTCCATATTCAGTCAATATTCTGCGAATAACACTTGCAGAAGATGATTGGGAGCCAGTGAAACTCATGACGGCTCATGTTTGCACTAATTTTAAATAGTTGATAACATTTTTATTGTATGCCTCCAGCCACTTCAAATCACATCTTCTTTGGGTTAACATCCCGCTTTGACTTAATTTACATTGTGTTTGGGGGTTTGGTTTTTATTGCCTCAAATTCAATCAAAAAAGGGTACATCTAATCTCAGCAAGATGCCCACGCATGGGCTTCCTCACAATAACAAATGGTGTGGTTTCAAACTGGTTTAATTGTTTCAGTTCCACTTTACATGTGGACAATAATTAAAGTAAATGCACTTGCCAAAGCCTGACCGTTAATAAAAAAAGCACATTTTGTGGAACTGCTGCCTTCATTCTGTGACAACATGTTTATCCTTATGTTCTGGACATGAGAGATAGACAGGCTGAAGGACGTTCAATGAAAATTTTGCATTACTCTAGTAGATGACAACCATACTTGTCTCCTTCCACGAGAAGACAACTTGTATGTTGGTGTTGCTATAGCAAAGGGTGGGGTAGGGTTTCTATTGCAATCACTGTTTCTTGTCATTTGTGAGCTGCAGGCGTTCGATCTTGTCCTGAAACTTGGCCATCAAGATCTCAAACTAAGAACATTTTCCTTTTTGAACAAGTTTAAATGTCTGTTTTGCCATTTTTAAATTGCCCTGGCTTTGGCCTTTTAGAGATGGCCTTTCCTGGCAAAAAGGCATTGACTCCTAGGGCAAGACTCTTAATCCCCAGATTGGGGAAAAAAAAAATCACAAAGTTGTTTGTTCACTGGAGATTTCCCACATTGCTGTCCCTCAGAAGCAATTTTGAACAAAACCATCTGAAATTTCCAAGGCATAAATGACGATATTCCCTGATACCCTAGTCCCTACTCAGGCGACATTTATATTGCATAATGGCTCTCTAATATATAACAGCAAAAACCTGTTAGAAATGTTTTGTAATTGGGATATTTTTATAATGCTGATTTGTTTTCCCTCCAAGATCTGTTTGCAAATGCGCACCTTTTGCCTTTGTATGAACTTACAATTACGCCTGTAGTGCTGGGTGCTGTCGACTCAAGGTGTTCAGTACTAACTCCCATTTGCTACACTAGTAAAACACCGGGGAAGTTATTTCAGAGCTGGTAAACTGAGTAGCTCTGCTGCTCTGTAGTAGAATTGTTCCTGCTATGGGAAGGAAGATTAGTCTGAAGCAAACCTAATACACAACAAAACAGCACCAACTGCTTAGATTTTAGGCACTTGGGGTTTCACTCAGAGGCTTTAAAGAGGTGCTGTGAGCCTTGTATAGTTTCTCTCTACCACTGTGGATTTTACCCTAACAGGATGTGGTCACTTTAAGTAGTAGCATGCATGTCTTGAGGATTTCATGCTTTTATTTTAGTTATTTGTTTTAATTTTGTGATGCTCCTGCTGTAAGATGGGGGGAGAGGCCCAGCTTCTACCACTCCTTGCAGAATTTCTTCTAAGGAGAGTTTTGCTGGAATCTTGGTGCGTAAGAGTAGAACTATTCATCGGAGTATTATGACAAAGGGACAGAAACCAAGAGAAGCGAAGGGTAAGGTTGCACCTCGAAGTGAGGTCTTAGATGACATGCTGATAAGGTGAGGTGTGCTGGGGGAAGGGCACTTACAGCAATTTTTGCAGGAAGCAGAGTTTATTTTCTTCAGGTCTCTCCTTCCCGGTCTTACAGAAGGCTTTCCTCTTGATTTCAGCTCACATCTTCTCAGAAGGATCAGGCCTAGAACTTATGAATGGATGACCAGAGCATCTTCCATTCTTTTTCTCCCAGTAAAACATCAGCATGTGAAGTTCTTTTACAGCATCCCATAAGTTGCCTTTGAAAAATGAAAGTTTCTCATTCTGCTTGAGTTTACTTGACCACTTAAAGAAAGACCCTATGTCCCATCTCAGTGCAAACATGCACAAGCAGGAAAATGAAGGGAGCCAAGGGAGCCTTAACTTCAGATTTTCAGATATTTGTGGGTTTGCTAAACACCTAATGCTGCAGAAGCAGGGTGTTAGTACTAGAGCGTGCATGAATGTGTGCATGGCTTGCCTAGAAAAAACTGGTCTAATACATTAAGCTTAGCTCTACAACTTGGTTTGAAGCCAACTTTCCCCCCAAATGTAAAATTCTCTTTAGATCTTTTGTTCTGAATTGAACAACAGATCTATTTCCAGCGCCTGTGCCTCTCATGTGCTCTTATACATGTGTGAACACGACTGCACAATGCATATGTAGCACTGGCATGTAAAAAGAGCTGCCTGCAGTGCACTTCTCAGTTATACAAAGCCCCATCACACTTCCATGGGTGATGCCTAAGAACACTTTCTGACTGAACAAATGTTTCCTTGCAAGGCTGTGAGTGCATATTTACAGCTGTTTTTGAAAATACAAACTAAAATATCACCACGCAAATGTGGTTTTCTGCCTCCTTCTGGAAATAATTCGCCTGATGGCGGACCCAAGCCTTTGCTAACCTGCGTGCTGCGTCATCCCAGGCACCTGGTCAGTCAGGGTGCTGATCAAGTAACTTATCACCAACCTAAATTGTGCTGGTATAAACAGCAACGGATGGTACAGGACAATGTATAATCTACTCTACTGAGTTCCAAATATCAAAGCCTTCAAAATGTTAATGCATCTACTGCTTATTTTCTTTCTTCCTCTCATTACCCAGGCCACATAATTACTGATGTGTATCTACACAGCTAGTAACACTGATCTAGAAACCCGTCTCTTGTAGTAAAGCCACAAACGTTACCTCCCTCCTCCCCCACCTCCGCTACCAAAAGCTTTGCCTTTAGCTGTAAGACAGAGACCTAAACAAAAGGGATATATGTTACTGTATGTTACTGTTGTAGACATTTAGGTATGTCCTGACAAACCTTCTGTTTCTCCAGTGACAAATAGCACCAAAGGCAAAACTTTGAAATAATGACCTGACAGGGACCTTCAGTATTTGATACCAGAGACACTTTGATGCATCTAATTCTGTTTTGTTTCCATGTTTTGAAGCCAGAGCCCTAAAAATAGGTATGTAGGTGCATATTTATCTAACTAAGCAAGCAGCTTGATTTGTAAAGGTACCGATAGCCTGTAACTCTCATTAGCTTTTGAAGGTAACTGTTCCCTTTGAAAACCAGGCTGCTCTCCAGGTGCTTAACAAAGTATTTTGATTCTGTGTGTAAACACGTTGATTAAGATTTGCAAAACTGGCTAAGGGGCATTGAACATGCAACTCTCACTGGAAATAGATGGGAGAAGTAAGGCTAAATCCCACAGGCGTCTTGCAAAATCTCAGCCTCTGCTTCTCTTCAGCATTGGTATGATGCTGTAAAGAAAATGACCCTGGCTCTTCATGTATATCAAGCAGTCGTTCTTTTCCCAATTTTGTTCTAAAATACAGTCAGAAATGCAGCTCAGTAGAGGCTCCTGTAGGAAATGCCATGGATATAGCTAAGCTTACTGGTTTATTTGCATATACCTTATTCTTGTTCTTCCAGCATAGACTAACCCAGAGCTCAACTGACCACAGGACTGTAAAGGAGCAAGAAACAATTAAGAAAATATATATATATAAACCCCCCACACCCCAGCCTGACAAAGCTGCACACCCAGGAATTGAACGTTAGCGTACTGGCCCACACTTGTCAATCATGCAGAGGGAGTGAAAATAACATAACGGGCAGGACAGCCTTTAATTAGTCATTTGCTGATTTCTCACTCAGCAAAAAAACTGCCCTTCTTAACTAATGCTGGTTTTGATCTGAGGGGAGGAGATAAATCAGCAAGAATACAGTTGATGAGTGAAAAAAAGAAACTGGAGTAAGGTATGGTGGGGTCAGTGGAAGGTGTGGTGTGTTCAGGAAACTGATTTTTGTACGATGCAAAAATTCTTATTTGAACGTTTTTTACAGCAGCTTTCTTTTAAAGAAGAAGATAAGGAAAAGATTAGGAGAGGTTAAAATGCCCTTTTTACGGCTAAAAGCAGAATTTGGCCCTCTGGTTTCTTCTGAATAGCTCTTCTTGTTGTTCCAAGCTTAATTGACTTATAACTGCATCTGAACCAACCTCACATCAGTTCCTTTTTATCAGCCAAAGTGAGACTTCCTGTGCTCCACAGTCTGGTTTCCTGATGTGTTTCCTTTTTCCTTTTAACAGAACAAAGAAAACTGTAACTCCTCCGCTGCTCCTGTTCCAAATCTCCTTGGGACTTCATATAATGTTAGCATCGAACGTTTGCCTTTTATTTTTTTTTTTCTGCCCAGTCTCTGAGCTGCCTAGAGTGATAGTGCCCTCTTCATATCTAATTGAGTTTTGCATTGTCAGCTGCAGAGGGGCAAGAACTGTGTTG
>VYZW01060231.1:214415-253159 GCA_013401315.1 Balaeniceps rex
GGCAAGAACTCTCAGTATCATCCTGCAAATATTACCAAAATTGTCTGTAACAGCTCCACTGTGACAAGAAAAAGAATGATCTTATGTTAAGTGAGGAACTGAGGCACAGAGAAAACCAGTGTATCTTATCAGGATCTGGGGTGTTTTTAATTGCACTTATTTCTTCTGAATCCCATTTTCTACCAGACAAGTGTGCGTGCAAATTTTGTGTGTGCTACATTTTATCCAAGTGATGGTGAATTCCCTTGTGACACTAAGATTGCACTTGAAATCTGAGACGTCTCTAGTAAGCTGAAGGGAAACTGCTACCATTCCAGTGGCATGCGGCCCAAACTCCAGCTCCTCCTTGTCCTGCCGCGGATCAAGCGTCCGTGCAGAATCTCACAGTACATTGTTTTTGCGCTGCAATCTGCCTTTTCGCATGAAGTGGAAGAAGGAGCATGGATAGGTCCAGACTGAAAAGTATTACTTCTTACCCACACAGAAATCTTACAGAGGAAGATCTGGAACAGGGCTTTGCCGTGGTACCTTCTAGTCCTTTTCTTCTGAAAAGCAGCTCTGTCCTCCCCTTGACAACGATACTGGGTCCTCTGGATTTTGAGTAGCGTTATATGGAAGGCTGTGTAAAAAACTTACCCAATATGCACCACCACATGACACTTTTTTGGTAGGAAAAGGGTATATCCACTTTTAACTCTGAGCCCCAACAAACTCATGCCCGGGACACACGGTTTCTGCAAGTTGGTATTAAAGATGACAGTGGTCTTTCTGTCCGCTTTGCTGGTTTCTGTTGGGCATCCAAAAACCTGCTTTACAGTTATAGGAATCCTTTGCCTTCACAGTCCTTCTGGAGCAGTGGACAAAGGTTTTGACAAACGCATAGGGTTCATCCCCTGTAGAAAGAGAAAGCAATGCCCTGAAGTTCAAACTTGCTTGCAATGGATCCTCTGGATTTGCACCACTGTATCTGAGAGCAGGCATTTTCTCATTCTCACAGAATATGGGGTGGTCATTAATGGATAGAATAAGCTTGCAGTTAGTTCCCTGCTCTTCATTTTTGGTATTCTCTTATGTCATCTCTACTTCAGGAAGGATGTAATTATGGTTGATCGTTAGTGTTATGAATTATTTGTGCTACAGTAGTGCCTAGAGACCAGAGTGGTCTCTGTTGTGCTAAGCACTGAATGTAACAAGAGATTCTTCTTCTGAATTCCTTAGGAGTGAAGAAAAGTTAAGGCACTTAATTTGAACTCCAGAGTGGAAGCAATTCTTGAGCTCCACTCTCTGCTGTCAGACATGACCATGCTCTGTCATTCCTTTCCCAAACTCTTCAAGGTTTCTGTAAAGGATGGATGGATTTTCTTTCCACTGCCACTGCTCCCCGTTGAAAAGGACTTCTATAATTTCTTCATTCTGATGTTTGAATACTTTCTTCTGATTTTGGACTGGCATTTGCTCATGACTGATTTATACCTCTCTCGTGCCAGCACTACTAGCTTAAACAGCACTTTCCCTTCCCTGACGTTAAGCCCCTGGTGTATTTACAGGCCACTGCCATACCTCCCTCTGTCTTTGTTTTGCCGGGATAAACAAAATCTTCTAATCTCTTTCATAGGCTCCCTTCTCCCGGTTGTTCCTTAGCCCTCAGCTGCACCTGTTCCCATTTGAATTTGTCTTTTCTCAGCGTGAGTCACTGGAGTGGCACACGCTGTTCCCAGCGCTTGGGGTTAACACACACTGGAAGAAGCCTCCCTGATGCAATTCTGGGATTGCAATGCTTTTTTTTTGTTTGGTTAAACTTGTGGTGAGTCAGAAAAATCTGTGAGCAGTCAATTCTCTCCAGTCTTTGTCCTCAGCAGTGCCCAACCTGGTTCAGTTAGCTGTTCTGCCACAGGTTTGCTGTATGAGTACAGGCATTTCACTTCATCCCTCTGTATCTCAGTTTCTCGTCTGTAGAAGCAAGCAAATGCTTCCTTTCCTCTCCGCCTTCTCTGGTTGAGTTGAAGTAGATGCTCTTACGAGGTGGGACTGACTGCATTTCTGTTCATGAGCAGCAGCTACAATGATCTCAGCGCAGGCACGTCCTGCGATGCGATGTACTGAACAGAAAGAAACCCAGTGGTTCTTGCCATTGTGTTCTTTATAAACATTCAACAACCTGCTACCATGTTCCTGAGATATCGGTGTAGCTAGCAATCTTTTGGGTCATGCACTTACTTGTAACGTGGATTTGTAGCATTGCAGCTGTGACAGGCAGGTATGTTTTCTCTTAGATCAAAGACCATTCTGAGCTGTCCGGAAGGAGTAAGAAGGGTGTGAAGTCCAATAGGTTTTGCAGATTTTTGCAGCAAGTGCCCTGGACTGCCTGGTGAAGGAATCCAGCAGAGTACGTGCATGCGCCTGTGAAGCTGCTCCATTGATTCATATGCAGAGCACACGCACACAGCTAAAATTTCAACTAGGCCTAAATACCAGACGGTTTCTTGCATAAGCCAAACTTTTATGTGTTTTAAAAAATAGCAGCCAGTACACAGTCAGGAGCCCACTCTGATTGTCTATTTCTTCCATTGATTTCTTACCCTTTCTTTCATACTTTTGTAGCCTAGGATTGGCCGTTTCAAAACTAGCAGCTGCAGACTTCCAAAAATAAAAAAGAATTCATTAATTAACATAACCCTAAACCACAGAAACCCTGTCTTGTGAGCAGCACTTTTCTCACCACGCACTGTTCTGTGCCAGCCTGAAGGAGGTTAGCCCACATGCCATGCAAACACGTTTGGAAATGTGTGATGTGGAAGATGTGTGTACACCCGCAGAGAGGTGAAACATGGATGTGACAGGTCTGTGTAGCAAAGGAGCAGAAACAGAGCGGGCTGTGAAAAGAAATCCCTCCAAGTCCTGACAGACCATTCTCCCAAATGTTGCCCAGGTCTTTCTTTACCCAGCTCTTGCCCAGGTCATGACATGAGTGACACCAGTTATTTTCAGGTCCCGAGGGCTCAGGTCTGCAGGGACAGCCGTCCCTTGTTGAGATGAACCTCCATGGTAGGAAGGTGCCTGCTCTTTTCGCAGCCTCTTCTACCACACAAGAACCACCCTCTGGTTCCCTCACATTTACATCACTGCTTCAAGATGCATCTTTCCAAGCCCTCCTCCACACTGCATATGCACGCATTCACAAATACACGAGTGCTCGTAGACACTACCTCTGTGAACTTAAGTCTTTAATAGCAAGTGCAAGTGTGTGTACGTGATTTTTTTAACAGAGATTAGCAGGCCTGCTGTAGTTTTAATTCAGGTAGCACGTCAAAAAGCTGTGAGGAATTTAACTGTGTGGAATGGGTTGTACCTGAGTGTTAGGTGTATCTGCAAATGAGCTTTGCCCATGAAGCAGTATTTGATACAGATGGTGTCAGCACACGCAGTGTTTATTGATACAAGGCTCAATGAGTGTGCAATATACTAAGTAAACAAAGTGCTTTTGAGTATCATCAGCTACAGTGGATAAAAGGAGCATGGTTCTTCTCTTACTCAGTATAAAATACAGGCTGAACTGGTGGAGTTAAGCAAACAGTTGAGAAATGGATCTGTCTCAGGCAATGCTAATTTTATTTTTTTTTTTATATATATATCTATATATATGTAAATAAGCACCTTTTACACCTTTGCTGTTCCATTGTCTCCATCAAAACTGACCTGGATTCAAACTAGGGTCGGTGTGGGGGGTGCGTGTGAGCAAGTCTAAATGGTTATCACTGTTGATTTCTGCAGCATTGCACACATAAAATGCTTCAAAAGTCAGTTTGCAGAAGTCCTTGGCTCTAGTCTTTCATCTGAATCTGTTGCTGAACCCAGTACTGCAGTGATACGGATTCATGCAGCTACATGCCTAAACCTTTAGAGACATGTAGTGGACAGGTACGGTTGGACTCGATGATCTTAAAGGTCTTTTCCAACCAAATGATTCTATGATTCTATGATTCTGTGCAGAATATTTCATCTGGAGCTGATAAGGCGTTGAAGTGGGGCAGGATGGCCAGCTCCCACACCCTGGGGGAATCCTACAAAGGAGCTCTGAAAGTTTGTTTTGCTGTAAGAGTAACAAATATGTTAGGAAAAAAAAAAACAATGCATGGTGTTTTGTGCTTAAAACATGAGATTATGATCCAGGACACATGACTTCCATTCTTGGCTCTGCCGGTGACTTTCTGTATGACCACAGGAAGCCACTGAACTGCCAGGCAGGACTGATCGTTCCCTGTTTTTCTAGCTTGCCTACCCAGACCTTGAGCTCTTTGGAATAGGAGCCATCCTCCAGAGTGCATTTGCCCAGTGCTAGTACAGGGGCAACTCAAGGTTTACTCATCCTGAGTCAGGTGGTGGAGTATTTCACCATGAATTGTGTCCAAGACGTGTACTTGGTTATTCACTCTTTGTTATGACTAACTTAATGGGTTATATAGATAAAAATACTTCTAGAAGAGAAACACGTTCAGAAACCTGAAATTATCTGTAACAAAGTTCTCTTAGCATCTAAGATGATAATCAGTCATCTATTATTTAGTAAAAAGATAAAGAAGAAAGATCTCTCATCTGGTATCTACTCTGCTCAGCAGATAACAATCATGCTCACATGTCCCTTCTTTCAAAAAAGCTAGACTTTTTGAAGAATGCTGTTCAGTCGTTAGAGCAAGAGCCTGCAAGTGGATTCTCCTTGGCTTTATTCCTCTTTCTTACCCAGAGACCCTGAGCAAATCATTAGAGCTTTTTCTGTGCCTTGATTTTCCTAATTGTAAAATAATAATGGGTAACACCCTTCTGAGGTAAGGCTGAAAACTGACAAATCTTCACAAAGAGCTTTTTAAGTGCTGGATAAAGCACTAAAACGTCAATAGAAAATTCTCACTGAAATAAAGTTCAAAGCAGCTGGATGCAAGAGATGGGGTTTTTGCAACTAGGAAAGGAAAGACACTATTTATAGGATCTAAAATGTTCTAGATACTTATGAAACACAGAAAAAAACAGTCTCTGCTCTGAAGCCCGTATAACCTAAAACAATTGCATTAGCAGAAATCTCATGCAACACACGTCGTATTAAGCTTGTCTAGTCGCAGCCCCTCAGCATGAGCAGGAAGGGTGGTAGCTGCACCCCACCACTGCGTTTCTAGAAGCCTATGGGAGAGCAGTGTCTATCGTCTGCTCAGAACTACACACTCTCACGGACACTTCTTTCTTTCCAGCCCTAATAATCAAAAATGCAAAGGTCACGTTAGCAGTGGGTTGCTTTTCCTGAGCAGAAAGGTATATATCGTGCATGTAAAGCACAAAAAAGTCCTTGTTCTGATGATCTGATTAAAAGAATCTGATGAGCAGCAGTAGAGCAGAGGTGTACCAAGGGGGCTCTCAGCCGCTCGCTTTGCCCTTGCTGCTTGCTAACCAACTTGCTCTCTCAGCGCTGTTATTGTTTGATTTCGGCCTGCTGAGACAGGTGCAAATCTGCTTCCAGATCACACTTGGATACGTGGCAGGCAAATTTTCATTAGAGGCTGCAATAACAAGAAACAGCTCTTGTCTCTCAATGCTCTATAGAACTGGGAACCTCTTCTGCATGCACCTGACAGTGGCTGCGAGCAGGGGCGCAGCGCCTGCCTTGCTAAGGACAAGTGCTTTCCAGCCGGGGGGGGGGCACGCTGGGAGGTTTGCACCATTTTGTCTTGTTAGACAGTCATTTAGCAAGTGCCATTTGTTGCAAGCCGATTCTTAAAAAACAAAGGGGAGAGAAAATGCAGTTAAAATGAGTTTTGCCTTTTGAGCAAGCTCAGAGCCTTCCCCCGCTTCATGCAACTCTAGAGTGTGGTTGGGTGCGGGGGCGTTGGCAGGAGTGGAAACCCTGATCGCAGATGCGAATGTTTCCCTTAGAGAGGTTGGTTCTTTACTCATCCTAGTAAAAAAGATGCACAAGGTGAATAAAAAGATGCACAAGGTGAATAAAAAGATGCACACGGTAAGCCAGACAGGCAACCTGAGGCATAGAAGGCTTGGTCTCCTGATGTGGTCATTCACCTGCTCTTCTGGGATAAGCGTTAGCCTGTCTTAGACGAGTGCTCCTTATCTTACTTGGTCAAGTGCACACAGGACCTTAGTGCAGGAGCTGAGAAATGGACCATGAAGTCTGGGTTTTCTCTCTGTAGTCGTACCTTAGGGGAGTGAAGCCAGGTGGAATGAATTTGTAGAAACACTAGGAAATTCAGATATACACCTGCATACAAACAGCTGGAGCTTCAGTTGTTATAAAGCCATTCTGGTAAAGATAATGAAGAAAGTCTGGGGTTTGCCTCCTGTATTTTTAGATGGACAATTATATTGCAGATTAGATGAGCAATGGATACCTGAGGCAAATTAAATGCGGGGAAGGAGGTGTATGACTCCAGTAACACAAAGAAACAAGTGAGATGCCCCTGCAGAAAGCCAGAGGGAAGCTTCTGCACCCACCCAAAGGCTGAGGGCAGCCCTGGTATTAGGCTGAAATGCGTTTCCTCTTTGCCGGAAAAGACCTAAGAAATCTGAGGAGCAATTCAGCTGACGAGAGTTATCAGGCAGGTGAAAACAGCAAACAAGGCCAGTGCAGTTGTGAGCTGCCTCTGCATTAATACTCATGTCACCAGGCTGGACTCATAATAAACACTCTGTGTGGTACACGTGCACGTGTCAGAAGGCATTTGGTTCTGGATACCACATGGCCAGAGAGGCTTTGAGAAATAAGAGTGCACAAAAGAGAAGAAGAAACAGGACAGTGTGGAGCTAATCGACTTCTGTAGAAGGACTGAAAGAGAAATGCTGGATGACATGGCAATGCTGTTGCCAGCTCTTGTGGTATTTGGTTTTCATCTGGAAAGCCTGAATTGCATTCTAATTACATAAGAATATCAGCGTTTATTCAATAAAAGTGAATTTCTTAGGATTGCAGGGAAGAGCTAGAAATTATGTCCTAAAAAGATTAAAACCCCAGTTATAAATACAATTAGATTAATGAAGATTATGTTCAGTTAAAAGGCCCTTGGTGCATGTCTGCACGGGCACTCCCAGCTGGCTCTGAACCAGAACAGCGTGAAGCATGGTGCAGAAACACTTGTGCTGGGTCTATTACAAAGCAGGAAAATTGCACAAGGACTGTGCTGCTCGCAGCCCTAAGGTGGTAAGTTGGGATGGCATGACTGTGAATCACGTGGCTGTAAACCAAAGCCCTTCGCTGCTTGCTGTATACATCCTCCTAATGATCACCATAATCTTTAAAAGAAGAAAAAGTTTTTTTTAAAAAAAAGATGGCTTTAGGGATCTAATTTTAGGCTGTGAGTGATGAATTGGCAAGGAAGGAGACGGGCACAATCTGTAGATGCTGACAGGGTCTAAATGCCAAGGATGCGCAACGATGACTTTAATGGCTACAAGAAGATCCAAGTAGGTTTATGCCTCAGAACAAGGCTGTCCAAATCAGAAATAGTTGGGGGCTGGCTTGTGCTCTATCAGTTCACTTGATGGAAAAAGAAATCTTAATGTGGTGTGCTGTGCAAACTCGTCCCGTGGGCAGCCCTGCCTAAAGGTTAAGACACAAGCCAGTGAGGGGAGGGCATGGAAGTAATTTGACAGGTAGGTGATGCAGAGGAGGTGGTGTGTGAGCTCATAATTTTAAAATTAAACCTGGCAAAACCCCAGGAAAGGCCTTTTGGGGAGATGAAGTCAGATAAGTTGTTTTACACGCCCCCCAGCCCATTCCATTTCTATTATTCCATCTATCACACAAATGATAAAAGGAGGGGGTTGAATCATGTTTATTAATTCAGAATGACAATAGGACACCTGGACTAGCACCTGTCAGAATATGATGCAAATTAGCCCAGGAAATCTGGTCTTGATCAGTGCAACCACAATGAAGCGCTAATAGAACTGATAATGATTTGAACAGTATTCATAGGAACAAGCTTTGCTCAGATATTGGCTCACTTGCATTAATTAATGCGGTACATACAGAAATGCAGCATTGCTCCCATTCACAGGGACTTCCTGATTGCTTTTCTGTTGCTGTTTGTTTTTAAACAGACAAACCCGGGACTTATTATATTTGCAAACAATGGCATCATGGAGATGCTCCGATTTACTGCAGAGATAGAGGGGGATGATGGTTGGAAGCTTAAATTAAAGCAGGATTTCCTTCTGTTTTCTCAAAGGAAAGGTTGACATTTGCTAATAACTGTCACAGGCTGTAAATGGCCTAAGTGTCATATGATGGATTTTTCTGATTGCTTTTAATCGAGGTTTTTAGAGATCGTGGGGTGTAAACAGAGAAATGAGCTGAACGTTCATGAGCCGTTCATGAGTTGAACAAACCTCAGGAGATGTGACTAAGATAAGAAAAAACTGTTCTGACAATGAAGTAATAACAGGTTCTTTGCTTCCTGAGTTACACTGCTTTTTATCATTATTATTTTAATGTTCCTTATTCTGTATCTCTGAGATAAACTGGTCTGCATAGATGGATATATGCTTGCATTGGTTTTGTGAGTGGGTGGAGGGTTTTTTACCCTACAGAGATATTAAGTTGTTACACTATCTATTTCATATCCCGTACGTGTTTTTTTTTTCCTCTACCAAACTTCAGGCCAAATTTAGACTGATGGGAATGAATTAGAAAAAGTCTCTTTACAATGTTCAGATCAGCAGAAAGATGGCAAGGCTGAGGCTGAGAATATGCAGACAATCTTTCCATGAAAATTATTACTTTTTGCTGAATGCCTCCCCAGGAGAAAGGGATAAATGGGAAGGTATTTCATTATCCCACCTGAAAATAAAGGGCATGGAAATGATTCTCCAGACAAAGAGAATCCCAGGACTGGACTAAACTGTCCTGAAGAGCGAGCCCTGGGTTCTGATAAAAGGGTTTTGGTGTCATCAATTTCTTCGTTAACGGGGCCCAAAATGCACAGAAGAACTTTTGTCTCGGTGTAACATGGACTGCATTTTTCAGAAGTTCAGGATGACTGACATGCGTGGGTTTGTTTTTTTCTCACGACATCTCACTGTGGATTTGTAAATCTGGTGAAACAAATAGGTTTAGGCCAAACATACTGGTTAGCAGGGTTCCTGTTTGCACTGCGAGGGGGCTGGCCCATCGTGTCAGCTGCAGAGAAGTCCTGGTATACAGCAAACCTCTAAAAAGCAAAGAAAGGTAGACGGGGGGCACGATGCAAGTTTAGCAGAGAGCATATTGGGTGAAGTGCATGCAAATCTCCAGCTGACACAAGCTGTATCCTCTCCCACGAAAAACTTCATAATAATCTGTGCAGAACATCACTTCAGGATAAACACAATAATGCTATAAATACCCCAGGCCATTTCCTGTTGTTCTTACTGCAGCTTGCACAGGGTTTGCGTCTGGGTGAGGGTGTGACTGTAATCCACATAGTAACACATACATTAAGCTGCTTCTCTGCTTCTCTCGCTGATTGTGATACGGGATTGAGTAAAAACGTGTTTTTCGTTCTAAACAAATGCATTATTTGTCAGTTAACCTGTGGTTTGTTCCACTGAACATGACACTCATCTTTAATGAATCAAGCAATATTCTTTTCTTTATGTAAAGAACTTAGGGCAGCAACATGGTAAACTCGTGCTAACGAATCGATGTGTTGACCTGAATATCATGAGTCATGGTCATATACATTTCTCATCCCAGGTTATTTCAATTTATGCACATTCTTAATTTTGACTGTCATACTTAAAGGAAGCTAATCACACCTTAAAACATGAATTGAGATGAGCAAAAATGCAAACTCTTTCCTGGATGTTTTGTTCTTGATATTTACTGAATCGTATATTTTGTTTAAGTGGATTTGTTGTTTTAGTGAAAACAGAAGCAAAAGTTACACTTATATCTGCTTGTTAATTACACAAATACAATGAGAAGAAAGCAAACAAGGAGGAGGCCCCTGACTTCTAATGTATAAATTATGTCTTTAGAAGACTAGAGTGAAAGTTCTTATAACTATACAATTTTTAACTTGACTTAATTTTTAAATTCAAATTGATAATTTTTTAAAATAGTGTTGGCAATGTGCTTTTTACTACACAGAACTAACTAAAAGCCTGGATTATGAATACTTGCCGAATGATTTAGACGATCCATCTAAATTAAGCCAAAAACTTAGGGCCATATGTAAAAAAGAACGTGGCTACCTCCAAAGAAGATATTGCACTGCTTAAGTCTTAGAAAGTTCCCTCCTAAAGAGAAAAACAAACCCAGATTTACATTGCTCAGAGTTACTAAGCTTGGATCTGACTTTTAAGTATGTGGTCAGTCAATCCCATCTTCATTCAACAAAAGCAATAATAAATTGTTCCTTCAGTTTATATGAGAAATTGGTTAAAGAAGAGAAATCTGCTACGATAGTGTGAGATGGACAAACTGAAGAGAAACTGCCCCATTTGTGAAAGGAACCAGGATCCAATAGCTAATCTATTTGCTGCTGTCCATGAGAAAAGAAAAAAATGCTGAGAAGCAGCGTATTTTTTAAAAAGATCATTGTAAAACAATTTGCTCGTGAATGTGAACAAATGAGGCAGAGTGGGTGTGTGCAATGGATATGTTTCGTGTGAAAGGCAAGGAAGGAAATGGGAATAGCAGGCCTGATGAATGAAACAGAGACGGAATGCTCTGTTCCTGCTCCTGCTTATTGAGATGTTACCTCTATGCAATTTTTATGTTAACTGAGTTAAGGCAGAGAGTGGGATTTTCAAAAGCTTTAAATGAGGGATAAAATGCACTTTGCTTGCCTGATTCATATTTATGCCCTTGAAGATGTCCCTAAAGAAAACACCTTACTTACATGTCACACTATGGCTCAGCACCTAAGGCAGTGTCGTGAGAACCCAAATAATTGGGCTCTCAGCCTGATTTTACTACAGTTGTGCTGTTTGACCTTCAGTGAATGATGTCTTTGTGTCTTCTTTGATTGCATGTTAAAGAAAAGTTTTTTATAGATGAGAAAAGTGACGTGAAATCTACCCCAAAATGTGACCTTTAGCGTGTGAGATAAAGCAAGGCAATATTTTGACATGTTTAACAACACCCACCTAACATTTTTCTTTGATGATACTGAAAAAACTGTTTCCCTGGTGATTAACCCTGCGGTCCTCTGGCATTCCTAAGCATGTTACGTCTACTGTGACATGAAGAAGTAGCAGGGGAGAGTAGAGCATCTGTAATTACATCAGTGTAAGATATGTAAAATGTATTTTGCCGTGATCTCCAGAGGTCCTTTCCAACCTAGATCATAGAATCATAGAATGCTTTGGGTTGGAAGGGACCTCTAGAGGTCATCCAGTCCAACCCCCCTGCAGTGAGCAGGGACATCTTTAACCAGATCAGGTTGCTCAGAGCCTCATCCAACCTGACCTTGAATGTTTCTAAGGATGGGGCCTCCACTACCTCTCTGGGCAACCTGTTCCAGTGCTTAACCACCCTCATTGTAAAAAATGTCTTCCTTATATCTAGCCTAAATCTCCCCTCCTTTAGTTTAAAACCATTACTCCTTGTCCTGTCATAACAGGCCTTGCTACCCGTGGCAGGGGAGCTATAGGCCACACTCCAGGCATGTCGCTCTAGGAACAGACAGAGCATTTGGGCACCAAGTGCTCAGAAAGGACAACCAAAGAGGGAAATTAAACCACTGCCATTTCATTTTTTCAGCTGCTTCCCCTACAGTTCATTGTTTTTCTAAAGTCAGAGGCATGGTCTGATGGTCTGATCTGGTCTGTAGCCCTTGGAAGCTAACTGAGACTACCCAGCTCTCCTGTGAAAACAAAAAAGAGGGTGCTCCACGGTCTCTGCTTCCCCACACCTACATTTATGTGTATCATTAGCACGTTACCACATATAAGCTTTTGCCCTACCAACTCTTGTTGGGAGATGACTCATATTTCCAGGTAGGCCGATCTATTCTCACACCTGCAGGTAGGGGTTTGGTAACATTAATATTTATTTTTGATCCCTCATTAGCTGTATTAACTGGTGCATGCCAGACTTCCAATCATGTAGCTTTTTGTGGTTTATTAACAGCAAAAAGTTTTTCTGTCAGCTTTTATGGTGTAGCCAAATAGCGAGTGCCCACGTCTTCAGTCAGCGAATACTGCGAGCCAGCCTCTGGGTTTTTTGCCTGTGTTACCTTCTCATTCCCAACCAAAAGGAGTGAGTTTTGGGGAAGAATTGAGTGTGTACAGCTCCAAGGCACAAGAGAGGCCCTAATATCTCTCGAAATCCCTTGAAGTGCTGCTGTAATGCCACCATCTCCACTTTATAGCTTTCTTCTGAGAACTGCAATCGCTGTGTGAGTAAGCGTGTGGCACGCTAATACAAGCTCTTTCTTCCTGTGTTCTCTGCATTGTTCATATCTAGCTCTCACGCAGCGTTTTGCATCCATTAATTTTGAAGTGCTTTACCCAGAAGGTCACTTTCACTATTACCCCTATTTTGTAGCAGCTCTATAAGGTGTTTTGTCACCAAGTCACCCAACAGACCCCAGGTCCCCTCAAAGCTACATTGTGTGCGAGGAGCTGATTTTCTGTCTTACTGTTCGCCCTATACACATCATCTGAAGCAATGTTTCAAATCTCTTTGTTGTCCCCATTGAAGAGAAAATGTCTTAATTGTCGTCACAAACTAACAGGAACAGACAGGGCAGCTAACAAAGAGGCACTGCTGAATTACTGAGTACTGGCCAGCAAAATACTTGCTCTTAAGAGGATGCTGACGAGGAAAGTGACTGTTAGACCTGCCACAAGGAAGACATGCTTCTTCCCTTGGATGTTCATGTGGTACCTTTCTAAACCAGTAAGAACCTGTCCCTTAAGAGGACCACCAGTGTGCCTGGACTCCTTGAGAAGCTGAAGACTGGGAGGAGAATCAGACCCCCTGAGGATGCAGCTCAAGCTTGCAAGAGCTGGTCAGCCCAGTCTGTGTCAGGTATCCCAGAAGGGGGCTGCAGTTTTTATTTTATCCTTATGTGTGTCTCTTGGAGACCTCCACTTCCCTCCAGGATAGGAATCTGGCATAGTTTTAAGTCACCATGATATCAAAATGCCAAATCTTAAAGATATTGAGGTACCTGCACAGGCAAATGAAATCAGCCAGACTTAAGAACTGCACAGATTTCCTTAAAATATGTCTAAGCATCCAGTTACTTCTTTAGGTGTCTGTATAAAGTCTTAAAAATATCATTAAAGGTCTACAGGCTATAACTGCTCAGATACTGAAACTTTGCCAGGACAGATAGTGCATACTGTGTGCGCTTGAGTCGGAGTCATTCATGCATTCACATTTAAGTGCACGAATATGCAAACAGCTACATGGAAGATTCGATCACACATCACCCCAAAGACAAAGGCAAAACTCCTACTGGCATTGCTGGCAAGGTAGCAAGCCTAAAAAGGCTTAATTTGGCCCTGTCTCCAAAAAATGTAACAGTATTCACTCTGTGTTCGTACCAGGTACGAATACAAGAAGACTCATGTTAGATACGGTCTGACTGTTTTCAGCTTAGTGCCTTTTTGTTAGAAAGATGCAAATTTGTCAAAGCCCTGGACAGGCTGATTTTTGACAGTTTGCTGAAAGCCCTACTTGGTGCTTTCTCAAGTTTTCCAGGTTTTGTTTTGAAACTACTCTTCATTTAGAAACATAAGCCAATTGCAATATTTTAAGAAAACTGAAAAGGTTAAAACTGCAACGAAACATTCAGAATATCTGAAACAAAATGTTTCAGTTAACTTAAGGTGGACTTCTCTGGATAATCGTGTCGACTTTCTGTCCAACATCAGGATTGGAAAATTTCTCACAGCCTCCATAATTTTCTCCGGATAACAAAACGGTATCTCACCGCATTCTAGGTTTGTCCGTCTCTTGCCCTGTGGCCTTGACACCCACTTTTGCCCCTCATTTTACACAGAGAACTTTCACTTGAGTTGAACAAACAATTTTGCTGCCTAGGTGGTAAATGAGCCCACATCTCCCAAATATCACTCTAGTATTGAAACCACAGGACCATCTTTTCTGTGCTTCCTGTACGCTTCCTGCTCACTTGAAAGCTGAGGAAATGAGGTATATTGAGGTGTGAACATTATTAGTGTATTTGTTTGTATTGTGAAAGCACTAAGACAGCAGAGATACAGACCATGACCAAATATGGACCAGTGTGCCAATGTGCTCAGAAAAGCGAAAAAGAAAAACCCAGCAGCCCATTTCCCCAAGGCATTTACAAGCAGAATGTTAAACAAGCAGTAATATATTCCTTGCACTGCCCTGGATATACCTGCAGGTATTGCCTGAAACTCTTAGTCAGGGCAAAACATAGTGTTGGTATTGGTTTGGGACTACGACAAAATGTACCTCAATTTGTTTTCTTTTTTTAAGCCCTCAATTTCACTAACAAATCAGAAATGGGTCTTTGAAGGGTGGTTGTTTGTTGGTTGTTTTTTTTTTTTCTGCAATGCTCCCATTTTCTTCAGAAAGAACTGAGCAAAGAAGAGCAGAACTGTACCTGGCTTTGAGCTAGCTAAAGACAGTGGTAAAATGCGTACCCACTGACTAGCGCAGCTGAGGCCACAGAGGTGACACCCAAATTCCTTGGGCCAGGGATAACTCCTTCTCTGAAGTGGCTTGAAAAATTCCAGCCAAGCTGATACCTTTTTTTTTTTTTTAAAATCCTCCTAAGAGTTTTAATAGCAAGCTAGCGTAGGTTCTCACTTTTGCACAGAAACCATAGCTGCCTCTCTGTAGGGTGGCTGTCTGGTTAGCACAGTCGGAATTAGGAGGGGGGCTATTTTATTAGCCGGTAAAGCTGATTGATTTATTAGAGCAGAAATCTCTTGCTAGCTCCAACACAGGTTATTCTCCAAATGCAAACTCTATTTCATTTCACACACACAAAATAGCCAAAGTGCCTGTGTTATGAATAGGCCCCTTTGTTACCCCGCGAATCGACAAGACAGACTGTTTAGTTCATGTCTGTACATTAGCAAAGGAGGACGGGGTCTGTGAGACAGATGTGGCCTTTAATTGAATGGAAATATTAGAAGATCGTTAAGCCATTTTTGACAGGGTTTTCCTCTGACTGAGGGAGCAGAGCGTTGTTTCAGGGAAGGCGCAAGGAGCAGTCCTGTCTTGCCGGCCCCACAAATAGGACCTTGTCCTACTCCCTCACCCCAATGCTAAACAAAACCAGAGGAGATTTAGTCAGAAGCCCCACTTTCCTGCCAGAGCTGCAGAACTACATCTCAGAAAGAACTCTCTTTAAATTGCATCTGATAAAAGGCTTTTCAACACAGCTCAGGGGACTTGCCCTGTTAGAGATAAGACCAGTATCAGCTCTGCTAAGAACATGGAGATGTGCCGAGAGGCCTGCTTCTTATTTACGTTAGCATGATTTGAGTGTAAGAAACTCTTCAGCAAAAGGAAAACATGCTGCAGTCATCTCGGAAAACATCACAAAGTGTTGCATGTAAAGGCAGTCCTCTTTCCTATAGGAAAGCGAGCTTTTTAGGGGGCCTAGGTTTTAATCTTAGTTTAGCTACACTCTGCCAAATGACTTTGAGCAGAGTGGTTGCTTTGCATTGGTTCCCATGCCGTAAAATTGATGTAACAACCTCATGTCTGTCTGTCTTCGTGGCACCCCTGAGATGCTGGCTTTGTCTATTGGACACATTGCTGTGAAAATAGGAGCCTGACAGCTCCGTGCGTCACAGTTATCGAGCTAGAACTAATGATTTTCATCAAAACAAAATGAAAACGTGAAATTAATTGCTACAGGTGGGGATTTGCAGATGAGCTGAGGGATAGCAAAGGACCTAGAGATGACAGAAACCTGACAGAATCATCCCCAAACTGGCCCTTGGGTATATGTGTTTTTAGCATCACCTCCGGCAGAGAACGCTGGGATGCAGAGCTAAGCGACCTACCTAAAGCCACTCGGTCTCAGTGCTGGGATTTGACTGCTGGCAGCCTTGGCTCCCAGCCTCCTCCCTTCCAAACACACTGTGAGCCTGTGCTCTGCATCTTGCCTGCTTTCCCTGCAGCAAAACATTCGAAACTCCCTGCCATGAACTCATTCACAGCCTCTGCCACCCTGGTCTGCTTCACCAGGGAGCCGGGAAGAAGAGGCCATTAGTTCTCACAGGTGTGGAAAACTATCCCTGAGCACAGACTTCTTGAGGTGGCAGTAGCAAGAGACCTCATTTATCTAAGCAAGGCTCAGAGCCCTTCTCAGTACCATGCCGATAAAACCAACAGACTTTCTGTTAATGGTTACTGATAAGAGATTTTGGTAAGTTTTTTGCTCAGCCTCAGAGGAGAATAAGTTTTGCTTTTGTCTAGCAGTTCTAGCCCTAGGGTAACACTTGTCACTTCTATGACCTCCTTCTTCCAAGGACATTGGAGCACTCTACAAAATCTGAGCTCTTTTGGGGGCAGGCACCATACGGATAGGGAAACTGAGGCATGAGGACATTAACACAACTGTAAAAGAGCCTTTTTTTTTTTTTTTTTGCTCTCACATCTTCTGCTGTTGAGTTAGCCGGGAGGCAGCATTCACTGGCTGATTCTAGTAGATGGGACACCAGAGACAGAGTTAGATGTGTATATTTAGTTTGTATGTTTGTCTTCAGCAATAGCTTCACTATAGAATTAGGCATCAGAAGCTATTTTAGTATTTCAGTTTCCTGACACATGAGTGTTGGTAGGGTAGTCTTTTCTCTGTGATGCTTGGTATCACTGGGAAGAATAGCACCTTGTCAACTCCTTTTTGTATTGTAATGTTAACTTTGGGTTCCAGCCCAGGTGCCAGGATGGGATTTGGACCCATAACTCTTTGCCCAAGAGGTAAGAGTGATGTCTATCCCTGAATCCTTTCAGGACCTTTCTCTTGCACCAAAATTAAAACATCAGTGTTTCTTTGTCGACAAATTAAAAGCCCCTGGGAACTTCCAGTGGTGTAAACTGGGTTTTCCTGTTCAAGTATCTCAATTGAGATTGACAAAGAACATATCTCAGTGTAATCCTGCTGAGCTATTTTCCTTGGAATGCCACGAGCAGGCTTGTTCACAAAATCTCTGCTTTTCCTATAGGCGTATGCAGAAACAATCTCGTCACTGGAGCCACAGGGGCTGGGCTCGGTGCACAAGAAAAACACAGATCTGTGCCATCCCAGCAGGGTGGCAACCGTCAGTTCCGCTGCCAAGCGGAGGAGACCAGTTGGGAACTGGATAAGGAGCCAGCAGGGGCTGGGTATTCTGCAGAAGGCATCAGTGCACGGCTTTATTAAGCACTCAGCTGGGCAGCGATGGCACCTGTATTTGCAGCCAGGATCAGTGGGCGAAGGACATGGAGAACCTGGTCTGGGTATTGTTGCTAGCTGCTCCTCTTTTGGCTGGCCTCTCTCGTGAGGTTTAAACTTAATATTTTAGAGGGATTCAAGGGACTGTGGCTCTCAACTCCTGCTAAATGTGAGTGTGATTTGTGTAACTTCAGGCTCTTTTGAAAATCTCGACCTCAGGACTTGTCCATCCCATTAAATGCCATTTTTCCGGTTAAGAGGCAGATAACAGTTTCACAATGCTCTATTGAGCATATGCATATGCTTCTTGGGGAAGAAGTAGGTTCCTATGAGTCCTGAACCACATCCCCCATTTCCTCTTATCTCCGTGCTTCATGTGATGCACACTTGACAACAAACCTAAGTAACCAGCTCTGGGCTGAAACGCTGAATTTATGCTCTGAACATCATGAGCACTGAGACCCTGAACACAGATTTAATCCAAACGTAGCTCAGGGACCGGGGCCAAACCCAGAACACAAATAGACTCGAGCCCTAACGCTTGAAATCTCAAGCCACATCTGGTTTAGGATTCAGCTGCAGGACTGCATTGTATTTGCCCCCTCTGATATAGTGTCCAGACCTTGCAATATGCACTGTAGACGTCAGTGATGGATTATGCCTTTTATTTCCTTTTGGCTGAACCTTTCCATCGCTAAGCATTCCCTAGGTAAGAGGTGTTGAGCCTTGCTCCGGACTCCTACCCCTGTTTCGGGGAGAAGCACATACTGCGCTCTCTCCTGGAGACTCTGCTTTGATTCTTTCATGCTGTTGTTTTTCCTTAGTCTGGAATAAGTCATCTTGGGCTGAAAGTGCATGTTTTGTTCTCTGCGGATGGAAACATAACAGCACCCGATGAATGTTTCCTGATGGGCTTCCTGCGATTGTGAAGGGAATGGTGTCAGAGAACAAAACAGGATACGATTGCGGTGTTTGTGAATGTAACCGGGACAATGGTATCAAAGTGAAATAAAAAATAATGAATGGGCATTGGGGTAGCGGTGAGTCAGAGCTCAGAGGAACCTGAAATATTTGTGTCTCTCTAAACTGCCACCTCCCAGATCTTGAATTCCTGGGAGAACACTCTTCTCACAGTTTCCAGTGCTTTGGCAGTAGGAACACAAACTGAAAAGATAAGGTTTTGTGGTTTGCACCTATTCCTTCATGCTTTTAAGACTCTACTTTATGTCCTTTTCCAGGGCAGCCTGTTAAAAGAGGAGACACATAGATGCGACATCCCTCTCTCATGACAACCCCCCCGTACTTTTGGGTTTCTTATTTTATCGTTTTCCTTTTTAGGGTGAATCTTTTATATTGAAACGATTCGATTGCTCTTTGCATGTGGAAAACAAAACCAGCAGGATCGTTAAATAGTCTCAGTTTCTGGTATGAGTAAAAATACCACCAAAAAGCTCTCCTTTGAGAGAAATTGTCGCACTACTGCAATAGGCAAATACAGTTTAAAGTGACCTCGAGTTTTCTGAAACCAAGTCCTCGGTCAGTCTGCAAACTCCTGATGAAAAATTTGCCACTGAAAAGCAGCCTCTGGCATTACATCAAGGAGAGGAGTCAGGCAGTGGGTGCTTCGGGACAAAGCTGAGGTCAGCACAGAATTTCTGCGTAGCAATAGACTGCATTTATTCTTCAGGATAGCTTGGGTTTGTCAGGAAGCCAGACTCTGAAACCATCTTGCAGTTTCCCTCCATGTGTCTTCAGCAGAAAAGACCATAAAAATGCTACAATAATATTTATTGAAGTGTGTATGTTCACAGTTATATCCATGTGTCTCTGTTTGCAAATGCATCTGCTCAGTGCAAGTCAATTATTTTACAAGGGTGAGGCAAAAAAATTAAAAGGAAGGTGAACTAGAGCTAGGTGGGTTTGACTGCCCAGCTCTGGAAAACAACCACCCACGCAGTGTCAAATTATTCTCAGTGAGCACGGGCAACTTTGGAGCAGAAAACTGTGGGCAGAGATCAGTGGTGATATAAGCACAGTAACCTGGCTGAGGACAGCGTTAATACATGGCAAAGGCTGATTGATTTTCTGGAAACACGACATGGCTTGGAAAAGGTCTTGAGAGATCATATAGTCCTCCCACCACAGCAGAGTTATGCTGATTAATTTATGGAGGTGAACCCTTTTGTAGTTAAATTAGCTGCCAAAAAATGAAACCTGGCTCAAGCCATGCCAATGGCAAAGCTTCCAGCACTTTTAACAGGCTTAACGCTTTACCCCCAAGGTTCAGGACTCATCCTAAATCATCTCACGTGTCTTGGTTGGCAGAACTGGGCAGGAATTCTCCCAAACCTTCCAGGAACAGAAGCCAGAAGCTGTGATTTGTCCCTCATCTGCTGATGGGCAGACACCTCATCTGCTACTCTCAGCGTGTGTCAGTACAGCAGGGTGTGAAGCACCCGAGACGGGTAGGAGTGCTTAGGAAAATCCCTATCTATAGGCGCAGGGATGCAGGTAAGCCAGCTGGAGACTGGCGGGGATGTTGCATGCTCCAAAGCACAGCTGCCGTTCTCTTTAAAAGAAGAGCTGCAGCACGCCTCCAGGATTTAGGAACTCATATGATGGAGATGTGACCGTCTATCAGACGTGTCCAGTCTCTCTAGCCTCAGATTTCACCGTATTACTTTTAAGAGGTCAAGAGGCCACAGCAGTAATTGGGATAGGTTCTTTTTTTTTTTCCACTTCCTCTCCTGGTCCTGTGCTGAAACCACACAGAGGCATGTCCCGGACATTTCCCGTGTGTCTGGGGCTGGTGCCCCTAAACCTCCTTATCATCAGCCCTAATGCAGCAACTTGCTGGGGAGGAGTACTGTGTCCTGGTTATTCCCACTTGGTATTTAGCCTGTTGGAAACAAACCAAAATAGGCTCTGAACTGATTTGTGTGAAGTCTAGACTGAGGAAAAAAGTCGTTGTTCCAGATCCTATAAACGTATGCATGAAGTCAAGTGCTCTTCTGAAAAGTGAAGTACAGAAGCATGATTTAATTTTTGTTTCCTTTTTCAGTCAGGTTTGGGGGATCTTGATATCAAAACAATAAAGCATTCACTTTAGCAGTCTTCTTTTATCCACCTGACATGAAATAGTGAACACAAAAATAATTAAAAAAAAAGACATATTTCCTTATGAGAAATTCTGCAAAATCATTTTGCCCCGTTTTTTAGCTGGCTAATTTCAGTGTGGTTTTGCTATTTATGCCTATCTTATTCCTGCTTTGTTTCCTCCTAGCCTGAGGTACAAAGTGGTGGTTTCCCATTTATTTGAATTGTGAAGAAATGGTGTTGTATTCTAAGACTGCTAAGTTATGCTCTGATGTAGTAGTCTGGGCGGAAAGTGAAAGAAAGGCAGCCTGAGGTGCAGAAGAAAGCTTGCATTGCAATTTGTTCGGGGAGTTGACCTGCTTTGTAGTTTTGAGCAAGTCTCTAGCGCAGAGTAAGAGCAAAATTATTGTACTGTGGGACATCATCAACATAATTAAATGAGAGCCCTCCTTTATACACAAAGAAAGCCTCAAATCTGCAGAAACTTCGACACAGTCTTAAAGGTATGCTGCCTTCTTCTTAATCCTTAGTCTTGCTGCAGCAGAGAAAGCAAGACTGCATCTCCTCCCGTCCCTCCTCCTTAGGGCAGGGACAGCTCTGCGGCACGGATTACCAGCTTTTGGGTTGCCACAACCCGAATGCCATCAGCTCAGCTGGAAAATACCGCAAACAGAACGGTTTATCCGTCACTGTGCAATGCTCCAAGTAGACAGAAGAGGTACAGAGCAATGCACTTAGGCAGTGACGGCTCTCAGCCTGCTGTTTTCACTACAGCGTTATGATGGATCTCTGGTGCTAGCTGCAGCCCACAAACCCTCCGCTGTAGAGGCAGGCCTTAAATTGATTGTGAAGGGCACAAGATTGGATTGTGGTTGTTAGCAATAAAATGCCTATGATTATAATTTTCCAGGGGGAGTTATGTGGAGTCCCTGCACCAATCACATAATATCCTGTAAGGAAGGTGGAGCAGTGTGAGCAAACCTCAAGAAAAGTGTGCTGAAAATGCTGCAGAGGTCTTTCTATCTTTTTGTTTTGGTTAGGTGTACTGTAAAAACTGGATATATTAGAGTGTGGGATTGCAGTCCAGGCCTTGCTTTGAATGACCCAAAAGATTCCTGTTTGGTTTCCAGTAACAGCACTGGATGAGGCTCTAAGCCCCACAGAGCTTACAGTGTGCACGGATCAGGGCACCACAGGGCTGAAGGGAGCAAAAAGGCACAGACAGGGGAATGCATCACTAAAGGTTATGCCAAAGACCAAGGGCAGGGATGAGAATAATACTCTGCCTTCCTGCCTCTTAATTCAGTGCCCAATCCATCCGAATTTGCTGCCCCAAGATCAACACAGACTCTGCCTCTTTTAAAATTTTATATTTGACTCATTTTCTTGTAAGTCTGATGTTATCTCTTTTCTGCCTGTATGAGATGTTGGCAGCAGAAGTGCTGACTTGTAAAACTGCAGTGCCAAAGTCATTTCTATTCAAGGAACAGATCCTCTGTGCTAACCTCAAGCCATGTGTAAGGCTAGTTGCTGCTGGTACCTCATATTTTGGCGCTTTGCATCGTACATCTGGGCTCTTCAGACAGTGGGTCTGTGTTGGTAACATTCTCTTTACAAAAATATTTCAGGAGTGATTTTCCTGCAGGACTGAGTGGCAAAGATATATGCTTGCAAAAAAAAAAAAGAAAAGAAAGAAGTCACCCCTCTAGAGGTGGAAGTAGTCTCTCCATGCATGGCATGATGGTTCAAGTACTCAGCATTTTTTTCTCTTATATGTCAGGCTTTGTGGAGGAGGATGAACCTTTGATCTTCAGCAATGCCTTTTAAATGTGGTTATGGCCAGAAAAGTGAATGTAAAGAGCTCAAAGTCAATATTCAGTGTAAACGCATTGCATGCACCTGGGAAGAGCCGTTATTGTAGACGCTGGGTTATACCTGGGGTGAAAGCACTGACTACTGTCACCTCACCGGCTCTTGTTTTCGTGACCTTTCTCCCAGAGCCGAACCCAGCGAACTGGTAACCTCCAGCGAGCTTTCCTTGCCAGTGAACTTTGGATAAGGTTAAAAACCTGAACTTTTAGGGGCCTTGTCCAGGCAAACCGCTAGAGGACATGAGGATATCCTGGGGCTAGCTCTATTATTAGTGCAGTCATCAATGCAACAAAGACTGTGTCAGGGACTGTGAACGGAAGAACATCGAGGTAAATGATGATGTTGCACATCATATGTCTGCGTTGCACAGTTGCAATTTGATTTTTAGCTTGGGGTTGTTTCTCAGATCCATTTCGTTCATATATTGGCTCAAACGTTCTGCTCAATTCCTTAACTAAGTGAAAACTTTTCATGTTTGGCTTGCATGCCATCTCCATTTTGGGATAACTTGCTTGAAGCGTTGGTGGACTGTCAGCCCTCCCCAGCGTGCTACCTGTGTGACCAGAAGAACAGACTGGTTTTCCTGCAACACACAGGGACAAAATCAAAGCGTAACTCACCTTAGACCTGGGACCTGGGTCGAGATGGCTCGTCTAAAAAAAAGAAAAACTGCAAATTCGACCTCTAACTACTATAAACTGTTATTAATAATAGTATCATATATTCATGTCTAAGGGATCCAGCAATGTGTGCCAGCTCCATGCAAAGCTGTTTCAGCAGTCATAGCAATGGGAGCCTTTCATTTGTGGCAGTTCAGCGGCGGGCTGCCCTGCAAAGGCTGGGGCTGTGCTTCACAGGGACTTGAACTTGCCTATCGCTGTGCTGCAAGCTGCCGTAGACGGGACTTGCCACATTTATGCCAGGAATGTGATTAAAAACTGGAAAAACTGAAGCTAGCCTATTCCCAGAGGCAATATAATGTAACATATATGCCAGAATAATACACACAAGACCCCTGTCTCAGACTCAGTCTGGCCAGCTCAAGGACACAGCCCAGGAGGCAACAGCATGGGGGGAACCCTGGCGAGCTGTGGCCTGTCTGGTTAGGTTATGTTAGCACCTTTAACGCCTCGGTGTGTTTTCCCAGTTGCCCGTCACCGAACGCTAAGTAGCTCTCGATTCCAGGGGATAGAAATTTGCCCTCTGGTATTCAATTGAACCGTTGATCTCTTCCTCAGCCAGAACTGAAGCCAAACACTTCCCAAACAGACTAGTCCTTCAGAACTGAATCTAGCCAAGCAGAGCCTCTGATAGTGAGTACAAGGAAGGTTGTACACGTTCCCCATCTGGGTCTGTAGCCTGAAACTCTGGCAGGGCCAGCCGAGCCCTGTCCTCTTCGAAGAGTTAAACTGAGTCCCAGGTAGCCCTCAGTGCTAGGACGTTATCTGAGTGGTCCCCGTACTCTGACCCTGCCAGCTAAAGGCTACCTGTTGCTTGCCACTCCTTTGTTTTTCTCTTAAGCCGTAGATGTACACACCACGGAGAAGCTGATTGCAGCAGGGGTTGGCGGCATGCCATCCAACTTCCCTTGCATGCAATCAGCAATAGTTGTTTGCTATTTGCATGCACGACCCGGATCGGATCGTAAGCAGGTGTTACAAGCCGCTATCTCTGATCTGCTCTGTGTGTCCTCAGTTCCCCCAGAGCCTTCAGTCTGTAGCTTTTGTGGCTGTAACTAACTCAGGGTTTTAGCTTAAACGATTCCTGGTTCAGTAATTGCTTGGGCCTGCTGTGATGGCAGCCATCGCATTTGAATTTCTTTTCCTGTGTGCGACAGAGTTTTAAAGACGGTAGAGTTTGCAGTCTGTACGCATTCAAGCAGCAAAATGTTGCTCGGTGCAACTGCTGCCTGCCTGTGAGATTATCATTATCCCCGTTAACGCCAGTTGCTGCTGTAGGCAGGGCCTAGCAGCCGCTTTGTCTTTCAAGGAAGATCCTTATCTGAGGAGACAGGCTTCTCCATCAGATATTCTGTATATCAAAGTGTGTACTTGCCTGTGTACGTAAAGATAGTTGTACTTGGATGCAGCACTAATCATTGATCCTAGTCCAGGGCTGTTCTTTGGGGTGGTTTTGTTTTGTTTTGGGGTTTGTTTTTTTTTTTTTTTTTTTGGGGGGGGGGCGGGGCAGAAAGATCCCCTCTTTCCAATTTTTTTCCATCAGAACCTTTCTTCAGAAGAAAAATGGCTTTAGGCAGAAAAAACATTTTCCCCAGATATTGCCTCCCTAAAAAAACCCAACTTTGTGTATGTTTTCAGACTGCTGGAAATCTCCAAACATTTTAAAATTTTATTTCATGATTTTGCGGTGGTACTCATGGTCTCCTTGCCTCTGACCAGTCAGATCGATGCATAGACTAGTCTAGACTGGGTCTAGACAGTTGTAAGTCAGCCCAGCACCCCAGGTATTTGGGATTCACCTACCACCTCATGCCATAGTGTAGGGAACCCCACATTTTTTTGTACTGAGAGGAAGCAGAGACTTACAGGAGATGTGTCATTTAGGAACCCCTGCCTGACATCCTGACTTCAGTAAATCAGAGAAGCAGCAAGTCACTATATCCTTACCTCTGGTGGAAAGGCTTGCTCTCTTTTAAGAGCTGTCATCAGAAGATCTCGTGTTCTTGTACCTTTCTACACAGGCAGAGTTTATAGCCTGGAGCTAGTCTCAATCCCTTTAAGGAGTTTCTGACACAAGGCTGTGATCATACAGGATTGCACCACAAGGAAATTCTTCCAAGGGGCACTTTCCACTCCCTAGCTTACACCAATTTAAGCAGAAAAAGGGAAGGGTTATTTTTGAAAGGTTCCGCATCCACTGAGAAAAAGCTGCTGGAAAGGATGAACACAGTCTGAGCTCCTTGCAACAGGCAGCATTAGGCAGTGTGGGGTAAAAGCTCTCATCTTTGTTGTTTAAAGGCTGTAGCCATCTCTGCTAGTGTCTCTGCTAGTGAGAGGTTGCTCACAACATTTTTTCAGCAAATACTGTAAGTTCAGCAGGATGTATGCAGATGTTTGAGGGTTCCTCCGAATTCAAGCTTAGTCAGGCCCACTTAAATTCTAGGCTACTCAGGCTTCCTTGGTTTTGTTACGTGATCTGAGATCCGAGATAGAAAAGTGCTCATGTTTGTAAATGCAGAGCACTGACCTGACTCTTTCTAAGTGGGTTGATTTCAAGCCGAGAGGGATTCTCGTGTTTACCCAGCAGACTCTAACTATTGACATTTTTTGTGATGATATCATGAGCCTGGTAATATCTGATTTGCACTTAGATTCTCATGTAATCGGAGGATTCCAGCAGCTGCACTTTTCTAAGTTTTCAGAATTTCTGTTCCCCTCCCTGGTTGTGGAAAAAGTTTGCAAAACTAACCTCAGCAACGACTACTGGGGGGAGGCGGGGAGAGAGCAATAATTGATTATTTTTAAAAGCTCATGATTTGGACTGTGAATTTTGAGCACTGAGGGTTTAGCAACACACCAGCTTTCGAAGCAAAGACAGTGTCTGTGTGTCCACGGGTAACCCATTGCTGCATACACATCGATGTTACGGGTCTTTTGAATGCTCGGTCCACAGAGTAGGTGAGTCTGTTGCTGCCTTTGTTTTGGAGGTCTGCTCCATTAACTCACATTAAAGTAGTGTGTGCTTTTAGTTTGGGAGGTTCCTCGTTCAGTTTCTGGCTTGCCAGCCATAATGGCAGCTGTGTTATGTGCGGTTAGCTTAGCTCCATAAAGAACATGCAGACCCTGTCAGATGCACTTTGAATAAGGTAGGACTGTGCCAAAGCCTTTATGAGCCTGGCATGCTTCATTTAGAAAACCCAAGCGCATCAACGCAAGGAAATTGATAGTCAAAACTTTTTGTCAACATTTGGAGTTTCAGCAGGAAAAAAGAAGGATAACAATTTCCTGGTTTTAAGCATTTCTAGAAATGCACAGTTTGGTAACTCACCAGTCCTACATTTCCCACAAAATAAACAAAAAGCGTAAAGTAATGCATTTTTTATCCCACCACTAACACCCATAACTCTGACCTGTACTGACTGCTTCTCCTTCACTAGTAACCTCAAAATATAAACACCACACAAAACCCTTTGAAAGAAGATGTATAGACCTTCAAATGACACTCCAGAAATGTTACATACTACATATCTCTCTGGTTGTTTTTGGACCAGCAAGTGCAGGCAGGTGGGCAGGTAACTGTATGAAATCGCAGATGAAGCTGCTTACAGCAAGCAATGAGAATCGTATCGCTCCCAGCAGCCACCTTTACTGTTTGCAGAAGTCAAGTTAACCTTAACTCTTGCCCCACCCAGAGCAACACAGCAGCTAGCAAAGCAACCCGCCAGTTTTGCATACGGGTTAATGGCCCCCAAAGAATCTGATTCAATCTGCAATCCTGGCAGATGGCAATTTCAGACAGCGCTGGGCAGCTGTGGGGCCCTTGCAGGTGCTCACCAGCTCAAAGAGAGAATAAGAGTGAAGTTACTAGTTTAGTCATGACTCTGAGCACTTGTTCTTTTTCTCCTCAGGAGGCTCTGTCGGTGGTGAGCGACGACCAGTCCCTCTTTGACTCCACGTACGGCGCTGCCACTCACCTCCCCAAGGCAGATATGACAGCCTCAGGGAACCCCGACTATGGCCAGCCGCACAAAATCAACCCTTTGCCTCCTCAGCAGGAGTGGATTAATCAGCCTGTCCGGGTCAATGTAAAAAGGGAATATGACCACATGAATGGATCAAGGTAAGGAAAGACCGTTTCCACATCTACTGAATCTTAAACAGAAGCAAAGCACGTATCGTCCAGTCGTGCTCTTGTCCTGCATATCGACAAACTCAGCTCTTTGTGTAGAACCATATCCCGCTCTCCCTGGAGTTCCTTTGTCACTCATTTTTTAATGGCCTGAGGATCTTGCTCTTGCAGTTCTGCAGCATGCATCTCTACCAGTCTCCATGAATGCTGTACAGACTGGGACATGAGACTGCCAGGACAGAGTTGATGCTGCAAACACTGTTGTAAATTATACATTTCACCACTTAGTTCAGCATCCCACAAATGTGCCATGGTTCAAGGGGCTCCTGAAGATGGAGTCGGTCATGCAGTAAGAGTCAGTGTTGATACCAGTGCTCCAGAGTGAAGCTAGTGAAAGGTGCGCTGTGGACTGTACAGGCTTCACTGGAGGGCACTTCCTATTGCATCTGTAACTAGATTCGTGCTCTGCTGCAGCAGAAGCAACCGTATGAAACTGGAGAGCTATTTGATGGAGAAGAGAAAAAGAAGAGACTGCGGTCCTTTATGGCAGTCTGTGAGGTGTAACAGAACAAAAGGCATATACCCACGTCTTCTGTGCGAATATAGGTGACCACTGGTGAAAAAGGGAGTTCAGGAGTAGATTTGAGCAGTGATGTTAACCATCAAAGGGACACTGGATATGATGTATCTTCAACAGCTTTTAGCCAAAGAGGTAGGAGGCCTGCCCCCCACCATTTGTTGTCAGAGCTGAGGGAGCTGGATCGTTTCCCTGTTCAATGAGAAATTCAAAGACTTGAAAATGTTTTATTATTGCAGCTCAGATTGCCTCTTTTAAAAGCATTTCTACAAGTCCAAAGCCTAGGAAAAAATTGCACCCTCTTAGACAAAAACTGTAGGTGTAAATTTTTCAGATTATTTCAGTTTTAAATATATACAATAAAGAAAAACTATTTTATTTTTAGCATTAGCTTTTAGAGCTCATATTGATTTTAAATTTGATTTTAATTTCAAAGTCACAAACATCTCTAACATTTGTACAATGTTAGTACAAGACAGTTAAACAATCAAGGGGTTTTCTTCTTTAGGGTTAGTTTAGGGCTTCTGTAACAGCCTATTTTCCTGGTTTCTGAGAACCTAGCAAAGTGTAGAGTTTGAAACAGAAAGCAGCCTCGCACTTTCAGACTTCTATAGTGAGATGATGGTGTTAAAGACTTCAAACAGCAGCATGTTTTTTTTCCTCGTAAGTATACAGAAGATGCTGATTTTACTATAAGATAAAGGTCTTTGCGTCAGTTGGTCTTTGATGGTGATCATTTGTAGACTGAATCTGATCTTGCCCCGGCTGTACCTTAGTATCATTTCTGGACTTCAGAAGAACTGCATGGATTTTTGCACTAGTGTTTGCAATCTCAGAATCGAGGCTGAAACATGGGAAAATTAGTTATTTCCTGAAAGGCACCATCCCTGGATAGCACAGGCAAAAGGATGGATCTTGAAAGTACCAGCAGGTTGGGGTTTTTTGGTAGTCATGAGGACTACCTTTGGCTACCAAGGCTAGTCTTCTTAAGCCATCCCTAAAATCTTCAAGAGGGCAACGCAGAGTGGGATCCTGACCGAATGAGCGAGGCTTGTGCATGCTGCTGTGCAGGTCTGACCTCTCCATCCTGTGGAGAGGTGAACCAGTCATGAGAACTGAGGTGGCAGAATCAGCCTCACCTATGGCACAGGTAACACGCTCCCATGATCATGTGAGGAAGCCCTTTGTAGCATTGCATCGGTTGCTCACGCCTGTAGCGTCAAGACCAACACACAGAGAGTGTTTCCTCCCATTATGCTACTCGTCTGTCTCACGCTAGCAAATTTTGGAGGGCCAAGGGAACAAGTAGTCCTATCACATCTGCTGAGCTACCACAGGCAGCACATGTTTGTGCTTTTCAGATACTGTAAGCACATGTTCTGTATAAATTCTGTATGTGTGGGTACTTGTATGTCCAACAGTCTACGTAACATTCTCATTGTATGTGTACTGCATGTCTTGGGAATCAAATGTATCGGGCTGTCCTTCCATTGTGATTTTTGTGCTACAATGTCCTCATCTGCTCAGAAAAAAAAGGAAATAATACTGCTTCGACAGACTGATTCATTAACAACTGTAAGTGCTCTGATACCCCTAGAGAAAGGCCCTCTAGAAGTGTGTTTATTCTGGGAAAAAGGAAATCCTTCTTTATGGGCTTGCTCAAGACGACAAGATTCTCAGGCAGAAACTAAGTGTCCTCAGTCACTCTAAAAAAGGGGGTAACAACTTCCCAACCCGTTAGGAAAAAAGGAAATACTGTTTTGAATGTCAGAACGAAGCACCGAAAGAGCTTCCAGCCTTGCCTTTAGATAACTTGTTACCAGAAGAGATCTCATCTACCCAAGAAATAAGAACGTTCATCTGACTTACCCATCCTCTCCTATTCATAGCTAAAAAATCACCCTTTCGCCCCATGTCCATCACATATCATTGTTACGGGTTTGGCTGCCCCAGTCTGCCCATCAGCTGCCTTGCAAAACTGACACACCATCTGAGCGGCAAATGCCAATCTCAATACAGATTAACTTGAACTGCAGACTGAATAACAAAACCTGTTCCCCCTCCCTCTCTCTCTGCCTCTCCTTCTCTCTCTTGTTTTTCAAGCACACTCTCTTACCGGGTTCCAGCTGCCTCATTAGAGGGAGCAGCCTTTATTCTGTATTTCACCTGTACTTGAAGCGCTAGCATTTTCTGCTTGTTGAGAGAATGGTTTATGTACTCTAGGGAGTGATAAAGCTATAGGAAACCTGACAGTGGAGGGAACTGGATGATGGTAGGGGACAGCATCCAGCTTTTTTTCTTTTTCTTAGCAACCAGAAGCAGGTCTGACTGCTGTGAGGTATAGCGCGATGAGTTGGTTTGGTCCTCAGCAGGGCGGAGGAAGGGGTCTTTGAAGACCCTCTGCAAGCCCGTTTTGCAGAGCTGTCCCTCCAAGTGCTAAACAACATGGAAACCCTGACCGGCTTTCCACCCCATGTCAGGTTTTCCTGGTTTGCCCCCAAATTGGAAAGAATTTCCCAGATAACTGCAACTACATATCCCCTAACTGCTTATAGGGGATATTCAGTCAGTGGCAGGGATCTATCTTTTAGGGGAGAAGATGGGACTTCTGTATTATTGCAAGATTCAGAAGTAGGAATTTTGTGAGAGTTTCTAGTATTATCAGACCTGGACGCAGTATATGGCCTCAAAATCTGTCCTTGCCTTCACAGACAGCTGCTTGCTGAGAACAAAACCCGGTGCTACACTTGTGTTTCACAGTGATTACTGTCCAAACACAAGGCAGTTAAAATCCAACATCGAAAAATTAAAATCCTCGTGCTTTTTACACCCCCTTAGGCATTGGGAAAGGGAAATGGTCTTGTATTTGTAGCACTGACCTGTTGCACACAAAAAATAGAAGTCCAGCTTTCCCATGGGTTTAGTGCAAGATCTTCTGTATCCTGGTCATCTCTCCTTGCACCCATTCGGGGACTGGAAGTGTGGCTCGCAATCTTGTTCTTTGCTGGGCTTGTGTCTTTTGTTTATTTTGTTTATAGCCCATTCAGGGAAAGATCTGCCTCCTACAATGTGCTTGTACAGTTCCCAACATACTAGGCCTGGATTTCTCTTGGGAACTTTAAATGCTTTTGTGATATAAATACGATCATTTCTATTTCTAAAAACCAAAAAATCTTTCACATTTTAAATTCCAATGAATAAAGGAGGAGGATTCTTTAGAATAATGCTTGGTAAAGTTTAACCCAATTTACAGTCCATTTGAATAGTAGATTTTTCCTTATATTTTACATACATTCCAAATGCAAAGAGCAAACCAAACAACAGACGTTCCAAATTTTGACTGTATTTACTGAGCTACTACAGATCTGCATTTGTAGCTAAAGTCAGAGAGTGATTTTTAAAAAGAAGTTACAAAATTTGTATGATCTTCAAATGTGAAAGAATATTCTAATTTGCTGGATGTGTGCATGGATGCGGGCAAACTTCGCTGTGTAATTCCGACTGATGCTATGAATTTTGCCTAGCTAAAATAATGAAGTCAGTGCTTTGAAAATGCTTTGGAGACATTCTCTTGCTTCAGAATATTAAAATAACGCTAAGGTTCAGGGGTCTCAGAACATTTTTATGCCACAATAGCTTTCTCAAAACAAAACAAAGGGGCCATCTATGATGTCTATAGGAATAAAAATCCCCTTTAAGTAGCATGTGAGCCCTCTAGTGGGATTCACTGTGTTGTTCTAGTCCCCAGCCAGAGCAGCAGACTGTGCGATTACCTACTGTTTGCATTTACCTGTATGTGATAAACACGATTCTTTTAGACCCTACTGAGCCGCTGTGCTTTCCTCATGCAGTTTGAGGTTTGTAACGTGTAAGTCTTTTTCCATCCTTTTTACAGCTGTCCCTTCTTTCTGCAGACTTACAGTATTTTTCAGTGTGAACCTCCTCCTGAGGCATTCCTGAGAGCAGGATGAGAGGCAGGGTTAAAGTGCGGTTAGATGCAAGTTTCGAGGAGCTGTGATTCTGCCCTGGTAGCTCAGTTCACTGCCTGTAAGAGGGAACCACAAGCAGGATCACAGTATGTCTGTTCTTACTTCCTTCACTGAACAACAACGACAACAAAAAATTAAAATCGAGTTTCAAGTGTAAAGATTAAAGCTGAGATGACCAAATGGGGACTTACACCAAAAAGTGGCAAATTTAAAAAGAAAAAAAGGTGGGAAGAGAGGAGGAATGAAAGGATAGGAAGAAAGGGATAGAAAGAAGGAGGAAATATCCCACTGACCACAGCTGAGTCAGGTTCAGAAATCACTGAAATCCCTTATTTTGCTCTTTCGAATGAAAGCCAAAGGTGACTCCTAGACAGAGGCCCTGGGACAGTAATTGCTTTATTTCCAGGTATCTGGAACACAGGCTGAAGCTGTACAGAGGATTTATTAGTCAATGCCAGGCTAGCTGCTTGTCCATTTTGGCCAGTCTAGCATAAACTTTCCCAAAACACCAAGCTCTTGGCATCTCCAGAGACTGCTACTGGAGCTGCTGGAACGAAGTGTCTTTGGATGGACGGTGGGAACGGGTACTGCTTCATATTCCTTGGACTCTGTCACTGCCACAGTGAATATACTTAAGAGATTTTGTGAAAGCAGGCTATATCCATTTACCTTAGTAGATCTACAACGTTTTCTGCCCAGAACCTGAGCAAGTCCAGCATGTATAGCCCACTTGAAAGTCTGAAGTCTCTGTGAAAAGTCAAGGATTAATCTGGCATCTGAAATCCCCCGCACAAACCATTCCAAATAATGAGGAAAATTTTATATAAATCTAAGTCTGCTTGTGGGTAATGCATGCACTAAGAAAGGAGCTATATCCAATGAATACACTATTCATGGCTCGCAGCTCCCTGTTCTCATTTGATACTGTAGTTGTTCCCCACACTGAATTCTTCTTTGTGTTGCCCACAGCTACACCTACCTTCTGCTGGGATACTGTTAAATCCCTCATCTCAGGCTGGGGCAGTACAGTAATGGGCGTCCGGGAGCTGCAAAGATGATTCGGTCTGGCAGTGCTGTCTCATTTCCCAGTAAAAGGCACCATTTGGATCTGGTAGGAAATGCTGGGTTACAGAGGACACAAAAGTAAGGATCTTCCTGCTTGCTGTCATTAAAGATTTCACAGTATTTTTTTTAAAGGAAGGACAGTTCGGTCTCCTGCCCAATTAAGTGTTGGCAATGCTATTCCCAGTTATGTCTGTCCTTCTGCTATCAGATCAGTTAGCTCTGGATCCAACCAACCTGAAAAATTCCTCAGAGGGAAGGGAGGCATGTACTCAGCCACACAGACACAACCCTGCCAGGTACCTGGAGCACGTTTAACGTGTCCCGCAGGATTAATGGAGTGGCTTCTCTTCCCACAGTGGTAAATCAGTGGTTGGTAAGGACACCTCAGTCCCTTAAACTTCTTTTCAGATCTCAGCCTCCGATACTTGGTTGTCTGGTTTTGGCTGCAGAGCAAGGCAGAGGATAAGCAGGGTCCTAGCTGCCAAGCCAAGAGTCCGCAAAGTGACAAATCATCACAAAACCACCGAGGAGATATCTTACAGTGTTGGTGTTATTTTTATTACTTTGCTGTGTCGGTCATGTGAATGTGCACAATACTTAGCAGAGAGAGTAGAGACAGCCAAGGACCCTGTGGTCTTTTCATGTGTGTCATTTCATGCCAGTAGAAAGCACGTATACTCCTAGGCAGATAAGCTTTTTAGAAGACGTACTTACCTGAGAGTCTGGATATATCCTGTAGTTCTGTATGAATATTATATATGTAACTGTTCCATCATAAATATTGCATATTTAAACTGAGGGGGTTATTTTCCAGGGAAATTTAACTACAGAGCAGGGGGGTGAGAGTGAACCCATGAGAAGGACCTTAGGCAGCAGGTAGTTGTGCCAGCCCTGCTAGCATCTGGGAGGTGCTGACTGCAGGGAACTTGAAGAAAATGTTACCGTTGACTCTGAAGAAGGGACAACGTCATCCCAAAGGCAGGTGGGAATCCATGTGCCCTCACTGCGTGGGGATGTGTGCGTTCGGGTCTGTCCCACCAGCTGGGCTGCCCGCACCACTTAAAGTCAGCACCCAGTCTCCAGGCAGAGCAGGCGAGGAGGTCGGTCCCCTCCTGGGGACGGTCAGCACTGAGCTGAACAGAGTCTGACACCTTGAAGCGCGGATGCTCTCACCATTTCACCGAGTCTTCTCAGGACAGCCTGTACCTCGGGGAAGAATAAGATCCTTTGTGCTGCTTCAGGGCTTTTTCTCTGCCAGTACAGGCAGCATTTAACACCTGCCACAGAGTATTTCAACAGAAAGTTAGAAATGATCACATTCCCTGTGAAAACCCTGGTGTCCCTGCAGTTGCTCAGACTCTCCTCTGACTGCCACGGGGACATTAAACCTTCAGCAGTTTGCCTCTCTGAAGGCGGATTTTGGTTCCCTGCCTGGAAAAACAGTAGGCGAAATAGTAAAACCTTAAATTCAAACATGTGTAAGTTATACATCTTATTTCCATTTTCAAGCAACATTCCCTCAGCAAGACATGAGGAAAAAATTACCATCTGCCTTACAATATCTCGGTGGAGCATTTATCTCCCAGCCATGATAACTGAATTTCAGTAATTTCTCCCTCCCCCCCCATTCAGATTAAGAAACAAATTTGTTTAGTGTCCAAACTTGGAAGTCTTGCCAGCTGAACTCAGAGGGTGGGATTTGGTGCACTGTCACAGTTCTTACCCTTCAGCGAATGGTTTCCTCCCAAGCCACTTTGCTTCTGGCAGAGAAGAAGGACGGCTGTGCGATGAAAGCAGTGGACTAAACTGCACTGGATATGGGCTCTGCGCTCACTTTGCGTAGAGGTTGCACACTAACGCACCCTTCTAAAGGTGAGGGCAATAACGCTGCCCTTCCCTGGTACGTTCTTCAGAGCCAGGATGTGCTGTGTGCGTGTGGCAGGCTGTGGACTGGTATTTTAAGTGACCTCTAGAGCTAAAAGCATGAGTTACTACTGCAGCTGGAGAAAAACAAAATCTGTGCTCCCTATCTGTGGTTTGGAGGCTCATAATTCTCCCAGAGCACGACAGAGAAAGCCTATTGCTTGCCAAGGGTCTGCATGCAGTCCAGGTCTTAGCACAGTGCCACCTGAGTTGCTAAACGTTCCCGCCTCATCACTCCATCACCTCAGAAGTAAAAGTGGGGCCAGAGCCTTTTTCGCACACCGTTTCTGTGGTCTGAAGTTCTTGACTCACGCCTAAGGCACCTAAGATTTCTAGATTTCCTATCCAAGCAGTAGACAAGCCTGGGACTGTTTCACTGTTAAGAACAGACGAGATCAGTTACATTCAGCCCTGTATAAACAAGACTCTTCAGATACCATGCTAATATTGTAGTATTCTCCTGTGACTATCCTGTCATTTTGACATGGGTATTTTGTGTTCTTTGTTAATGAAATGAAGGGGGGTGTATCTGTATTTCTGATTAGGTCTGCAGAAATGCCTTAGGTCATGAGGTGAGGAGTACAGCCTTTCTGCCAACTGATAGACCCCACTATAACAGAAAGACAGTGTGCGGCGTTGTATTTAACACTATGCGAGAGTGAAACAGTCCAACAAGGGCTCCTAGGAGCATCAAGCTGTATCTGAAGGATTGCTAAAATGCAGCTGAGTCATGAAGGGGGAGTGGGGGGTGTAACCGATAGACCTATGTGATAGGCACTTGCATTTTATCCGGTTCGTGAATTTTGATATTTCAGAGGTATCGAGTACGACCTTACAGCTACCATCGCCTTTGTCTGAAAGTCACTCTTCTTTGCACGTCCAACTCTCTTTCCTCCAGCTGGTTTCATTATCAGAGATCCCCTCCATGAGACTTGTGATTCATAGATCACTTCGTGACATTCATGTGACAGGCCAGGAATGGCCTCTCCCACGTGTAAAGAAACTCCCCTTAACTTTTCACCTTCGGGATACTTGCCATTTCTGTAACCCAAACCTCCTTCTGCTACAGCAGGGATGAAAGGTGCATAATAATGACAAGTCATCTGTTTCCTTTCGCGTTTCAGGGAGTCCCCCGTAGACTGTAGCGTGAACAAATGCAGCAAACTCATCGGAGCAGGGACAGAGTCCAACCCAATGAGTTACAGCACCTACATGGATGAGAAGAACGGGCCTCCTCCCAACATGACCACCAATGAGAGGAGAGTCATTGTCCCAGCAGGTACCACCACCATCAAACTCTTTGTGTCATATTTCCTTGCACTGTCTTACATATCCAGCTGGACAGATAAGGCTTGTTTATCCACTCTCTGAGGAATTCTCTTTCTTACAAACCATGTAGGAAGTAAGGAAAATATCAGAGTTTCTGGCTAGTGGGAATTTCCCGTGTCCCAGTATATGTTCTACCTTGAATCAGAATAAGAAGTGGATAATTAGTGCTGCTTTTGGGGTTTTTTTCCCCCCTCTGGAATGAAGTGCTGTTTTGGCATGTTGAACGAAATCCATCTCCCGTCATATGTTAGAGGAGAATCGGCAGTGCTTCTGGGGACATGCACGGTGTGATCAAAGAGCGCAGTTCATAGGCAAGAATAAGCATGAAGTGGACCCAAATTATAACTCCCATGATGCTCTGCAGGATCCAGATGCACTTTCATGTCATATTGATTCAAAATGAGCTATTTTGTTTTCATTTTTTTGTTAGAAGTAGAAACCCAGAAAATTCTATTTTGCAGGAACTGCATTATCCTTCCAAAAATTATTACACAGAAACATTCCTGTCCAGTTCTCTGTTTGTATTTGATATCCACATCTGCTGTCTGAAATAATTGGCAGGATGCATTAGATGCATTTGGACAGTCAAGGATGAGAGCTGCTGTGGCAGGCAACCAGTGAAGTCTGAACCTGGAATAAGAGGGAGTCTTTTCCCTGCAAAGTTTATAAACACCATAGATATAAACAGGCTAGCCCAGGAACTTTCCAGCAGGGGAGGTATTATGAGCCAAGTCCTGGCCCAATTTACGTACCAAAACTTCCACTGATTTCAAGGGGTGCAACTTTTCACCCAATGTTGTGAGGGTTTCACCAAGGGTTGTAGCTGATTCAAGCAGATGAACTCTTGGCAGAAAGAAATGTACTTGTGGAATTTAGCTCTGTTTTCTGATCGTGGCTTGACCACGAACAGATGACAATTCCCAAGCATTTGTTTGCCATTTAGGATGAAAAGGAAAAGCTTGAACTGAACGTAGTGAAGGGAAGCCAATAAAAGATTGACAGCAAATCTCAAAGTACCCTTTAAGCCGTTGTTAGGATCTGCTTAGAGAGCAGGATCTGTTAGGATCTGGCTAATCTAATTGATGACGGCATTAGATATGTTTTCAGCATCAACATTGCCTAGAAAGGTGTTAGCTGGTACCAACTAGTCATTATATTATTGAAGATATTCAAGAGGGAACATTTATCCTGCTCTTCACCATGCTATGTATGCCTATTTAAAAAGACCAAGGGTGGGCTAAAGTTTAACGTTGTTGTTGAAACAGGGGAAATGGCTTTTAATGCCCTCAGTGGAAGAGAAGGTTTAAAATCTCCTCTTTGAAGGAAAGTGAAAAAAAGGACTTTTTCCCCCCCTCATGAACATCCACAAATCAAAACCTTGAGATACTTGTGAAATAGCAGTGATTTACCAGACTTTGGAAGACAATAATGAACATCATCCCAGATCGCTGGCTGCAGGATATGAGGCCCAATTCATCCAAGAAAGGCATTTGGAAATTTTAATATAATCCAGAGTAAAGATTTATAGCACATTAGGGTGAAGATAGGCAAGAATAATGTCACATTAGGCTTGCAATAGTACTAATAACGAACCCTAAGCCATGTTTCAAGAAGGCAGTTTTTCAGAAACCATTCAATGCCTTTTGCAGTGATAAATAGGCTGAACGAATATCTGAAATTCAAAACTGTTTGTTTAAAAGGAGACCACAAATTCACTATGCCCTCTAAATGCTGGGGTATTTTTCAAAACTCAAGACAAATAACTCTTTCAATTAAAAAAAAAAGAATCCTCCCTTGAATATTTGCATTGTAAAATTTGCAGTCTTTTGCCAGTGCTTAGGAAGCAGAATTTAAATTAGCTATTGCCAAAACATAAGGGAAATCCACCTTTCTTTCCCAAAGCAGACTTGCAAAGGTATGAGGTTGTAAGTTTCATGTTTAGAATTCAGCTTTAAGCAACCCAGGTTTACTAGAAATTCAGTGAGGAAATGTCACAGTTATAATTTCAATATTCCTTGGTCTTACTTCTCCATTTCATGCTGTTATTCTGGAACTCAGGTGCCCAGGAATGCACCAGGCATAGCCACTACCTGACCTTTTGTGTCAAGGGATCCCTGCAGCCCAAGCACACACATTTTACAGTCCTGGGCCAAGGCATTATTTTATAGACTATAAAATGTGTGGCAGAGGCATTTCTTGTCCCTCCCCAAAGCACAACCTACCAGCTGTGTGAAGGCTACATGTTTCCGATCCATTTTCTCAACTGCTTCGGGACCTGAGGTGTTTGAGGTTTATCTTAGAGGAATGTACCAGCTGTGATGGACAGATCAAATGTCTCCAAAGTTTAAGCTTGACTTTGCAATTCCTCTCCAGTTGCAACGGAACATGAATTTGCAGCTTAAATTTTGAAATGGGATACACGGGGAGAAGCAGCACAGGAAACATCTGAAAATGCAGATATGCTCTGAAAATGACTCTGTAAAAATGGTATCGTGGCACAAATTCTTGCTGGGACTTTCTGATCTAATGCTCTTTTCAAAACTCAAAGAATGATTTCTTTTTTTAAACACTGATGCAGCAAACCATCACCATGGGGTCTGAAACTCCAGCCGGGTTCAATCTCTCTCTTACGTCATCACCAGTAATAAAGATTCCACAGCTGGAGCTTTGCTGACAGTTGATAATGATGCATGAGACAGTATAAAATCC
>VYZW01060231.1:260855-287091 GCA_013401315.1 Balaeniceps rex
TCCCTTTCCAGTGACTTGGGCTGCATTTTTTAGCGTAAAGTAGCTATAGGTTGATGCTACAGGCTTGCTCAGTGCTATTCATCACCCCACCCCCACCTCCTCAGCCAGTCAGTGCAACCAGGCATTTGCAGCCTATTTAGTCATAGAAAACTGTGTTTTTGAATTCCCCAGCACTTCCCTGTCTGGGGCAAGCTAGGCTGGGCGTTGCATTCAGGATCTACTTCAAATAACCTGAAAAGGAGAGAGTGGTGGACAGGAGTTTCCCCACAGATATTCAAGAAAGAAATGCCAAAGCCAGAAACCGTCTGAGGAAAATATCAGTTAGGTGGATAAAGCTGTTGCAATTCCTCCAGCAGCAGCAAAAGACCAGCGAATCTCTTGAAATATTTAAGCCAATCATCTGGTTATCTACAACTTGGACAGTCAAGGTACCCTTGGGATCCCTTTGAACTCCTTCCCTCCTAGTTTACCATGTTATCCATGCTGGTCTTTTGAAACATCCCCTCTCTTGCAGCATCTGGTAGCATCCATCCTCCGCTCCCCAGGAGCACGCTTTGTTTTCCAACACCTTCTACCTCTGTGTACGTGTTGGCTTGTGCACATCTTTGGCTTTGTTTGCATTTAGGGAAGAAAAGAAATCCATAGGAACACAGGGCTAATAAGATCCAGCACCTGCAATGGCTATTGCTTCTGGCAGTGAACCGCCTAATCCGCAGCTCTCACAGGAAAGTGAGACGTACTGTGAATACTACTGAGGGGCAAGTGAGGTCAGTGTTATTTGGGATCATGTGGATTAGAGGAATGTGGAGACTGCATGGCTTAGTCACAAGATCCTAATCAGTTAGTATTATAGTACCTGCAAAAGAGGTATTCTTAGCCCTGCCAAAGAATCCGGGGATGCTCAGGGTCAGCATAGCCTATACGGAAATCTGTACTGTTTGCTGTGTGTTGCTTAGGACCGAGTACCTTAAATGGGAGAGAATCTCACCGAATAGACGGATGGGTAGGCATGAACAGCAGAAACTGTGTGTAAAAGCCCTTCTCATCCATACCAATCCACGGCGAGATTGCTGCCCTGCTTCAGTTCACATCATCAGTCCCTACCAAGATGGGCCCTGGGCCTTGTTATCAATGTCACCGCCTGATGCAGTGGAAACTTTTTCAAAGAGCTGTAGGAAAGGGGAGCGTAGAAGATTATGTAGGGTAAACACATATAACTAGACAACCATGAAATGTGTATTACATGCTGGCTTCCAAGAGCTCACAGGGCCTCTTCCTCCATTTCCAGAGGAGTTTGCAGGAGAATCAAAGTAAAATGCGTGGAAAGGAACATTTCCACCATAGACTGCAAAACAAAGACCCTTCCAACAGGTTCTTTTTCATGCTTTTCATTTTGTTTCAAGTGGGGCTGGATGGAAAGGCCACTCTGAACCGAGAAAGCTGCTTTCAAACTCCACAAAGCATGGGAGATGCTGGAATACCAGTGAGATTTTTGCAGCTGTTGGCCCAAAACTAAGCATGTGACACTCTAAAAATGTTCAGATCCTGACAGTGCAATTCATGTCACTTCTACTGTATGTTCCTCAAACAGGAATTTTCTCTATCACAGCTAGAGAGGAAGGAAAGCTTCTTCCTTATCCTGTAGTATAATCTGTGCCATAGTAATTTCTACAGACTCTGCTGTGATAGATGTTGTACCTGTATAAATGTACTATACAACCTCACCCTTTTACATTGGTTTTCAACAGAGGATATCAAGGCACTCAGTGAAGGAGGCAAATGTCTTTATTTTGATTTGCAAGTGGAGAAACAGCAGCACATGTGTGACATACAGCTACTAAGCTTTTAGAAGAATTTCATATCCATCATAGAAAATGTGTGCCTAATTGTCTGAAAAATTTGGTCTTTAGATCCTAGTGATAGTGTTTTCTACCTGCCTGCATGGTTCCCCACTGGCAGAGCACATTCAGACTGCAATAACTCCTTTTCTTTTCATTATAGGTAGCTCACTGCTGGTCTACAATACTCCATCCCACACAGAAGCTTCCTCACGTCTTGCCACCAAAGAAGGTCAGTCTTTTGCATATAAATGTCCTGGCTTCCTGTGCTCTCACAATGTTTTTGATTGGGTTAAACTAGACCTTTTTTATAATATCCTTGGCATGAAAGCGTTCTGATCTCCTGCGCAGGCACAGCACGGTTAAAATGGAATAATTCACAATTTGCAGCTCCGTCTATCCTGAAAATCACATCTCTGCTTCTCCAGCCAACCCTGTGGCATAAAATGTGTATCTGTCATTTTCACACTTGCGTATTACTGAATTGATGAACTGATGGCATATTTTCTGTTCTTTATGTGAAACAGCTTGAAATCTCAGATATATAGCAAGGACTGAGATACTATTTCTCTCTGAGTGAGTTCATAGTTGAAAGGATAAAATTTTCTTACAATAAATTCCATTACTGAATAGAGGCCACTCAGCCCTTCGAAAACCATTCATGAATCTGTCGGCTAGTTTCAAGCAGCAAGGAAGACCAAGCATGTCTTTTTAACACTTTCATTTTGGAAATTTTGATTTTCTTTTTCAAATAACACCAAATTGTTAATCTATTAGAAATTCTGATCATGTAGATGGGGCTTAGAAACCTTGAAATCAAAAAGTTAGTAACACACTTGAGGCTCCTTCAGGCTTTTGAGTTGTTTGTATATCCTTCAGTCAGGTTTTTCAGGTTTTCCTCTGCAGCTACAGTCCTATTCCTTTGTCATATTTTTAATGAAAAACTGGATTCTCAGTCACAAGAAGATTATGGGAGTTGGTGTGATGGGTGTGATGCACATCCCTTACCTAGATAAGACAGTAAGTCACAGTCAGACAGTTGAATTGCGAAAGGCAAATAGGGTGTTTAAGACCAAAACTGGTCCTGTGCTCTCTAACTTACTGTGTAGGACTAGGAGCCTTGAGTTTGGTTTTCCTTTTGCTTTGTGTAACTGCAGAAACATTGGTTTCGTTCACTGAACTGTGTTCAGCTCCTCCGTTGGAAAAGCTTCTGGGAAAAGTGTGAAATCTCATGTCTGTCATATGAGCTAACCCACCTAGAAGCAGTCTGCTCTCGTGCAGAAAACGTTTCCTCACCTCATATATAAACATTTCTATGCTTTTCAGGAGAACATGGCTTCATTGATGAGCCACAAGTTTGCATTTCAAAGAATTGTGGGGAAAAGCAGAAAGTCTTTCATTTAAGCAGCTGGAGAGAGAGAGACAAAACCCCCCATTTCACTGCAAGGCTACAGCAAACTGAGATCACGCGTTTAACAAGCCTCTGCGTGGTGTGTCTGGCTGCTTCGTTGACTAGCACTGCTCTTAGAGCCAGCACTTCTTTCTCGTTGCACCACACTGCATTTCATCTCCAACATCTGTCTTGGACCCTGGACACAATATCAGTGCTGGTTTTTACAGCAGCTTCTTTTGTCCAGCATATAACTATCCACTTGAGCTGTCTGTTCCCCGGCATGCTGTTCTCTCTTTACGAGACACGCATTAGTTGATAAAACATGGTGCACTACAGAGACAAAACCGTTCAGGCTTTTCTGTGACTATTTTGATGCTAACAGTCATCTATTTAAAATTAATGAAAGCTAGGCTTGCTCCTATTTGAATAAAGCAGACACACATGCACGTGTTCCTCCACAATTTCCCCCATAAACATACATGCACATCCAAGACTGCTCTTTCTGTCTCAAGCCAGGTGGTTGCTAAAAATAAAAGGAAGAAAGCTGCTTTTTTTTATTAAAGAGAAATGCTCTGTGTAAAATCGCAGTCCTCTTATTTTTTTATACACTTTATCTTTGCAAGCTGGGCCTAGAGTCACTCAGGCAGAAAGAAATTTGAGGGAAAAAATGTTCTCCCCCTCCATTTTTACTGCCCTCGAGTGTGTTTCTTTAGTGCAGCTCACAGAAGTTTGCATTTGATTTCTGTCAGCTAGGTGTTTTTAACTGTACATGGTACTTTCATCATGTGTCAATAAAGGACCAAACACACCCATGGGATAGGCAAATAAAAATTAAGAACTAGAATAGAAATGTTGAAATCCCATCTATTCCTCTTCCGTTTCTTCCTACAATGCATAAATTTCCTCTGCATTCATTTCATGTCTGAATACTGTTCTAGGATGAACCGACCCAGTTCAACCTACTGTAGCTGATTCACGCTGCAAATACAATTTGTGAGATAAGATGGCAGGATAAGAGACACGTGAACATGACAGGCTGACAGATAAGGAATTGGGGGAGCAGGGTGAAGTGTCTTGTCCAGTATCACAGAAGAAACTCGTGATGAACGTAAAACTGGACTTGGAATTCCTCAGCCTTGGTCTAGTCTGTTAGGCAATAAGATTTTCTTTGCTTCCTTTTAAGGCTTTTTAATGGGCTGGCTTCAAGATGATGATATTCTTTTGGAAAAGGAATTTCAGGTTAAAAAATCATGATTTTTTATAAGTATTTTCTTGTCTCCTTAACTTCTCAAAAGATGAAACATTTTTCTTTATGTTAATGCATCCTGAATCTACTAATCCTGTAAATATTTCTTCTCTCTATGCCTGTGGCTGAAAACAAACAAACAAATTTTTCTAACCACCTTCCCTTGAGGATTCAAAAGCAGGAGGAGGTGATGAAATAGTACAATACATATCAGAGACAGGAAAAAAATGCTATTTTCTTCACTCCTCCGGTAATTTTTCTTGCACGTTCTCTAAGATCACATAGCTAATGCAAATAACCTGCTTCTGCAAATAACCTGCTTCTGCAAATTCCAGGGAGAAATGCATACTTTTTGCATACGCTTACGCTATGCCTTATACAACGTATTCCATCCGCCTACTGTTAAAAAGAACCTAAGTGGCAAAAAAAGGTATGGCTGCAACACAGACAGATGCAGATGTTTCAGATGCGGCATACGGCCCTACTCTCTCCCGAACTTGTTACAGACATAGCAGGGCATGCTCTGGAGCCGCAGCAAGGACGGTGTCACCCAGGAGCACAGGGCACCCCTTGAGCTGTGGCCCACGGTGGCCAGGGCAGCACTGCTGTCACAGGGCTGGGTTTCGTGCCATGGCTCTGGAGACAGAGCTGCCTTGGCTGGTTGCAGCTGCAGACTTTACTCCCTTTTTCCCTTCTATTTTCTGCCCCTCTCACTTCTCTTCTGCAATGCCAGCTCTGTGTACAGAAGAACCTGTAGCACTGCTTTAGGGGAGTTAAACTGCTTTCATAGCAGAAACAGATACCGTAAACTTACACAGCTGGTGCACAAAGCATATGCGTTTTGTTCTCAGATCAGATAGGTAGAAACCTTGTCGTGTTCAAAGGATTCTTGTTGCCTGAGCTTCTTTGCTTCTCAGCCTCATAAACACTCAAAAGTATGGTATTTAGCGTCATTGGTACAAATTGTCTTCAGCTGCCTTTGAGAAATAAATTGCTCTAATGAAAATCACCAGTATTTTTTGGCTAGAGAACAATTTTCTGGAAAATGAAACGAGGTTGCTCTCATTGCTGAATGGAAAGATTTGTGTCCCACTCCCAGTGCTCCACTGGAGAGATGGTCTGTTTCATTTTCCGTGACTGTTTGGAGCAATGACTGACCTACTGTAGGTACCGGAGACGTGGGAGAAGAATCTGAGACTACATTATCTGCCCAAGTCTGTGGAGATTTTAAATTGCTCGCCTTCAGAATGGTGTCGCTTTAAGTAGGTTTCCATAGGGAAATGGAAAGTATATTCACATACAACAATATTTCGGAGGCCAAAGGGCTGTCCCTCGTATGGTTGTGAGCGTTCTGGCTTCAGTCCAACACATTTTTAAAGTCTATGCTTACTTTTAAGCATGTTGGGGTCTGCATAACTCGCGTGTTTAATATACAAGCCTAAATGCTGTGCAGGATTTGAACTCAAGCAGGATAGTGCTGGCAGTTTCCAAAGAGGCAGAATCATTACATAGTTGATGTGTAAAACTGCACGTGTCTAAACGGGCATGTCGGAGTGTCTGGTGTGGTATATGTGGTGTTTTGTCGTACGTGCTGATACGCAGTGGGGTGTGTATTTGTGCAATGAGGTGGCGGAGTGGGATGAAGGAAGGCTCGGCTGGTAAGGGCTACACCCGCGCATCACTTGTGAGAATTTACTGGAGCAATTTTGCGTGGCTGTTTGCTTCCAGATTACGGGTCGTGTATGAGCTTGTTTAAAAGGCTGGATTCAGCACAGCTCTTTATCCTCCAGCACTGTCCTCTGCGTGCATCAGGCTCAGCCTGAGGCAATATACTTAGCTTAGAATAGTGCCAAACCAGCACTAGCCCAAAGTCTCATAAATCCAACCTAAATTCCCGCAGAACATAGGAAAAGCCGATGTGCTATCTGCATTTTCAAAGAGAGAAGAAATTTGTATGTGAATGCATGAATATGGATGTAGGAGATGAATTTGAAGGATTTAGTCTGTGTCTATTGCGTGTTTATGTTTGCATTATGAAAGTGTTTGTGTGAACAATAAGGATGTTTGGATATGAGGTGTGTTTGCTTGTATGTTTTGTTCAGTTGCTGGCAAATTTAAGAAGATAAACAAACCAGTGAGCTCTGAAACTTACACGGAGTCATTTCCCGTGGGTTTGTACCCATGTTTGTTGTGAGCCCCTAAGGAAGAGTTTCCTGATGTTGGAGCATTAATAAGATCTCTCACACGTAGGTTCCCTGGTACCTAACAAAATGTGAGTCCACGCAGCTGCTTTTCTCGCAGTCGAGGCTGCAATCTCTCTCCTCTTTCCCCAGCAGTTTCCTTTAGGTTGGTAGGAACTCTTTAAAGCTCATCTCTCCTGCTTGTCAAATTCGGTGACAATTTTGGGTGACAGGTTCAAAAGTTTTGAGGGACTGGGGAGAGAGGGGCAAAGAGACCACAGGCAGCATGATTGCATAAGCACGGTTCCCACAGGAAAAAAGTCTCAAATTCCTGCATAAAATTCTTCTCTTGAAAAGGCCATTTTTCAGGTCTAACAGGTTGTCATGTGGAAAATATTGACCAGTTTCAGTAAACCCTTCTTTCCAGTGTGTCAGTAAGGCCCCTTGTTCACAGCAAAGGTTATAAACCCTCCAGTCTCAGTCATGTCGGAGAAAAAGCAGTTGCAGCTTTATGCCCTCTTAATTGTCTGTACATGCTAAAACATTTGTCGATGATATTTGTGTGCCTGGTGATGAAATATCCATTTTTAGCTCTGTAGCAGAAAAAGGGGAGGCTTTTTTGGTGCTTCTCTTATTGCAACTGTGTGGCCAAACCAGGGATTTATGATTTCAGGAGAGACAGTAGCTAGCGCTCTTGGATTTTTCTTTTTTTCTTTCTTTTTTTTTTAATTGTTTTCCTTTGAAATTCCAGAGTTAGTGTTTTGTCTGCTTTCTCCCTGACCCTCTTCAGAGGCAGGCGTGTGTTTTTTCACCAGAAAAACTGGAAACAAAGAATCGTTGTCTTCAAGCTGTAGCAGGCAGGAAACCCAACTCACAAGGGATCACCCTGAGCCAGCGCTGTCCCAGAGTAGACTCCAGTTCTCTGAATTCAACCTGACAGCTTGTCTGGAGCACTTTCTAAGTAACCATTATCCTTCCTTTTCTCCCAGCAAAAGAGCTATTATTTTTTTGCCTAGGGTGCACTGCAAGCAATGTTATTGCACATGTGTGTGTGGGTTACACGTTCGCTGGGGTGCAGTCCCTCCTGTGAAAAGCTCTTGGCTGTTTCCTAAGACAAGAGTAAATTTGTTTCCTGATAATGAGTTAAATGGGCAAATGCTGTAAAAATGCTAGCTGCAATGTCTGCGCATGTGTGTCTTCCCTTCCCTTTTCTCTTACGTGTGTATTGCTGCGTCTAGCTTTTTTCTCCATGAATATGCGTTTCTTTTTCTTTACTTCTGCATTCGTGTATTTTTCAATAAGTGCAAACTGCAAGCACGTTAACTGTTTGGTTTTAGCCCCCGTGAGCTGGGGGGTAAAATACGCACAGTCCTGTTTGCATATTTGTGCACACTCGTATATATGTTTTGGATGAATGTCCACATAGGCGTGCGAAGGGTGCTCAGGAACGTGCCTTTCAGAATATGCAATGGTGCGTCTGCGTTTTTGCTCAGCAGCATGCCTGCCTGCATGTGGCTGTTCGTGTCTGCAGCCCTGTGTCGCTCAGTAACATGTATGTTGACTGGAAAGGGACTGGTTTTCAAAGCTGGCTCTGGGAGGGATTCTTAGGACACATGCTTCAGTCTTCATGCACTGTGCATTGGGACTTCTGCTCCTGATATTAAAGAAAGCAACAACAACGAAAAAAATTTCTCATTACTTCCTCCTTTACTTCATAATGTGTCTTTGTAAGCGCTGCATAGGGTAACTCAGACGTGAATCAGGAAGTTCCACCGCTGCACGGCTCTGGGATGTTTTTCTAGCCACACTCGCACAACTGGGGGCTGTCGCCTATGGCTCAAAGCAAACAGGGAGTGACTCCAAATTCTGGAGGCCAGAGCCCTCCGCCGAGTGGGGGAGCAGAGCTCCAGGCTCTAGAGCTGCGGTGCATAGGAGCTCCTTCGTGTCACCCTGCCAGGCTAAGTCTCATGAGGGAGAGGGATCGCAGATCTCAAGCTGGAGTGCTTTGGAAGGGACCAGGACTACCCTAAGCACGCCCCTGTCTGTGCAAGCTGCATGAGTCCCCTTTGAAAATCCTGAATCTTAGTTCTGTGCATGCGCTATGTTAAGCTCCAGATCCTGTCTGATGCTGGAAATAAGTGGGCTTCAGCCACGGTACTTTAATCCAATGCTGGGTCTAGAATAGGACTTAAATCCGAAATGTTTGATCGCTCTGATCTGTATTTCCATAAGGATAGCAATGCAGAACCAGGCTCTCAGCTACTTTCAGAGATTTCCCAAGTTAAACCCATTCTTCATGTCCATGCTCTGCAAGAGATTTCTTATGTAAATCAGTCAGTCCCTTCTCACTTGGTTTGAGTTGACTTCAAGTCAAAACCCAATGATATTCCAGGCATGGACTTTGCTCTTTGTGTCAGTTCCTCATTTGTAGAACAGGTTAATCACAATGTAGAGATGTTTGACAATTTTTTTTTTTAATTGTGAAATAATCATACAGTCTGATAATGTAGAGTGGAAGTTATTTTTAAATTATTCTGCACTCAGCTAGTTGCTTCCTCTTAGCGGAGAGACTTAGAATTACTTAATTCCACATATGATCCCTGTACTGGTGATTCTTTAGCGCAAGGAGCAGGACATTGTGGTCTTGAAGCAGAAACGAATGAATTTGGTGCTTGAAGGCACCGGAAAGTCTTATGCAATCATGAGAATAGTCATAGTAATACTGGCTGTGAATGACATACAGCATGACATACGGCATACGTGCTAAGCAATTGTTTTAATTAGCAGAAATAGTCCATTGAAAGTAATTCGCTGCAAAACAAATGATACAAAACAAATTTCGAGGTCTCAGTCTACACAGTTAGGACACCCATGTAACTTATATACCTGGGTGTATGTCACAGTGGCTAAATGTTAAGGGAAGCCAATTGCTGATTTTCATGAACCACCTCTTGTAGCCATTTGAAAAGGCCAGAGGACTCCTCATACTCGTCTCTGCCACACACTGTCAAACCTCCTGCAGACAAATGATAGCATCCAGAGCCTTCACGGCTTTGTGCTAACAAAAACTGTATCTAAGCAAATCTCTTGCTGCTGACATTGTAAGGTTTTGAACCGTATGTATTGAGCACTTAGTACGTACACTTGGAGCCTGAGTGGGCCCAGGAAGAATCTTACAGACTCTACAACCTTGATGTTTGCTGCCATCATTTAAAACAATGCGTCTAATGTTTCTAGGAGGAGTTGGAGGTGTTTTTGGCTTCCTTGCCCCTCCAGAAACCCACAGTCTAGGTTTCTTCTCTCCAACTGGCTTTAAACACAACCCCACCTCTTCAATGCAATCTCCAGGAGGTTAAATGACGGGAGTGTGAGGGCTGGACGCTCAGCAGCTTGGCAGACCTTGCTTACATGTTTGGTTTGCAGCAGTAGTGTTTTTTGTTCCCATGCGCCTACGTTGGGACTTTTCCAAGATACCAGAATAGTGCCAGTCCTAGCCACCACACACAACCTCACTTTGGGAGGAAAAGCGGTGAGGTCCTATGCCCTCCTTTCTCTCTCTCCCTATAAAGTAGTTGCCGCAAAATAGACCCCAAGCGACCACTTAGATTAATCACAAGTCTTGATCCCCTAGGACACCTGGTTCTGCTTTCCCCATTTAGAGAAGCTAATTTAAATTCCAGCACCAAGCCAGGATCCTTTCTTCCTACTGAAGCAGAAGGACTCATTGCAAAAACCAGCCTGTGCTCTGCATGGAGAATCCCGTGGATCCCATAGCCCACTTCAACTTTGCAGCCTTCTCCTTCCCCTGATTTGCTTCATTGAAATCTGTAAGGCCAAGTCCTGTCTGGAAATACAGTGCCCGTGCTCCTGAACCAAATAAGATAGGGTATTCAAGAGCAGTTCCTTCTGTATTTCAGGTTTGGGGTTTTTTCTGTCATGTGAACTGGGGTCGTTTGACCTTTTTTTGTAAAGCACCCCAAGATGCGGTGGTAAGGAATCCAACAGAAGATGGCTAAATGACTACAGTCATTGCTGTTGTTATTATCCAGTTGAGTCAGCAAGTCAGAGTCGCTCAGAGCCTGCCAGCGTGCTTCAAAGGGAAATAGAGGCAGTGTTAGTAAGCGGTCCGACAGTTCACTGAGACTTGGGAAACATACCTTTATTTCCTTCCTGGCTCTGTCCCCGTGACTTAGGACAAGCCACTTGCCATCATTTGGCTTTATGAGCCAAATTATCATTATCAGCTCCATTAGGCAGAGACCAGTGGGCTCTTTCTATTGCTTAGATCCTACCACGCTGGTAGACACCCCTGCAAGTTTCCTGCACGTGTGTTTCCCCAGACAACTTCTACAAAAGTTAACCCAGGCGTGACACTGCCCACGGGTCTGACAGAAGGAGCTAATGTTCAGACCAGTCACTCTGCACCTTGACCGTGAGACCCAGCAGTTCATAGAGCAGACAGTGCCTGGCTGGAAAAGAGCTGCCGCTGCTGCCAGTGATGCCATGGAAATAAATACGCCATGCTGTTCCTTCCCAGCCTTGCTTGCAATTAAGGGCACTGTGCCAGCATAGGTGGCATTTCAAATAAGATTCCCCTATAGTGCCTATAAAGCATTTAGTCTGTAAATGACCCAGCCGCACTGTATCCATCCTAGAACAAAAAGGCCTGAAAAATGAGGATATTACAGGCCCAGTGCCTATTGTTCTCCTGGAAAGCCTTATCAAGGCTGGCAGAACAAAGTAGTGCCTGAATCTGGTTTGACTGAAAAAGCTCCTACGGAGAGAGCAGCATGAAGGGGCTGTCAGCACTCACCGAGCAGCTCAGGAAGCACAGGGACTGTGAGCCTATTGTTCAGTTGAAATCCCCCCCTTTGCTTCTCCTCTCCATCCTAAGCTTTCAGATTTATAAAACACCATTTTTTTTTAACATTTTTAAGAACTTTTTAAAGCTTATCAGAGAGGGTTTGCTCTCTAATACATCATATCTTAAACACAGATTCCCTAATGGCTTGTTCCTTGGACTGCATTCAAGCTGAAAGGACTGCTAGGCATCTGGGATGGTCTTTGCTGTGGTGTGGAAATCTGCTTGGGGATTTTAAGCCCGGTTTCCTAGGGAAATGAGTCTGTGCGTGTCTGTCCATCTGCCCCTAGCCCGCAGCAATATTTGAGCCTATTAGTCAGTTTAGCCTAAATATGATATGGGGAACAGGAGCAAAGTAGCATTCAAGCTGTGAGACGAGGGGGGTCAGGTCTGTAAAGGTGGTCTGGTGGTTCAGTGGAGCCTGCCTTATCTTCCCGACTGCAGTGCCACGCCTCCTACACTTACACAGCACGACGCGCAGCCGTTCTCCTCCTCCATGTCCCACGATCTCAACCAGAGGATCCCTGGGACACACTCTTCAGTTTCTTCCCCACATCAAGTCCTTCCTTTGTTGCACCAGACAGTCCGACAAGAAGAAACTGCAGACGTTCGGATAATTTAGCTCATCTCTTGAACTTTACAGGGCAGCCTACCTAATGCCCAGTCTCGATCTTGCTAATTTTGCCATGTTCTAAGCCTTTTCTCAGCCTTCTGCACAGCCTAGCAGGCTGTTTCACTACGGTGTTGTTTCTGATTTACATTTAATTCCAGAGGAATCAATAGACTTTGAAAGGGGAGTTGCAGAGCAGAGGATGAGAACTTCCAAATGGCACAGAGGGTGGCGAGGTAGGAGCCGAGGGAGATTTGGGTCGAGAAAGTATAGACCAAGGTTAGAAAGGGTCCAGAGACCAATGCTACGCAGTCTGTTCCACACAGCCTGATTTCTGGGAAAGCCACTTCATCTGGGAAAGGCAGCTAAAGCCTGAGTACAGTGCATTTATGCATGTAAATAAATAAAATTATATTTAACCTCTTCCCAGGCGTGCTGTGAGTGTGAATGTTTGCAAAGCTGTGAGATCCTTAGTTGAAAGGTGCTGTGAAAGTGCAAAGCATTATTAATATCCTTTACCTTACTCATAATAGAGTATGCATTCATTCTGGGGAATTTCTGGACATAAACCAGACAGCTGCAGAATGACATTTCTTGAAAGCATCTATGATTTATTTTCTGCTCTTTAATTCCATTTTGTATTGAACACACATTTGTCATAGGACTGCGTGTTCCACTGGGCCTTTTAAGTCTAAAACAGACTTGGGGACCTGATCCTTAGCTGGTATAAATTTGCCCCTAACTTCACTGTAGCTATTTGCTGATTTACACCAGAAGACCTCAGTCCAAGTCTTTTAATTGAATTTCCACAGCACAGCAAGTTTTGGTGTAAAATCCAAGTGGCTTTAATGACAGATAAGACTCTCCCTGTAACTATCCATCTGGCTGGGGTTCTGTAGGATCTCTTCGAGCCACTGGGCGTCAGGTCCGGAGAATGATATTGTTTTTGCAGAAACTTGAGTCTCTGGATAGGTTCCCTGGCTCTGCCTTTTCCATTTTGTTTTAAACACGTTCAGCTTTAGAGTCTGGGCCTGGAAGCCAGGAGGGCTAGTGTGGTTCTTTCATGTTGCAGGGATTTTTGTGAAAACAAAACAAAAATAGCTTAGTGGATTTGGACTTTTTTTTTTTTGAGAGGGAGAGAAAGAGTTAGAAACTTGCACTAGTTGAGTGAACACGTTGTTTCAACAGCAACGCCTGTATTGCTAACTATCATATTTAACCCTTTTTACCATTGCAAAGTCACGCTCAGAGCTAAGTCTCATCCTAACAACGCAAGTGCGGCTGCCCCTATGTATGCCCACACTTTCCTCCATAACCCATACTATATAGGGGAAACTGAGGCAAAGGGACTCATCTGAGCTATGCTAAACCTGGATTAAACCTGGGCTGAGTCACCTGCACACCGTCATTCCAAGCTGACGTTTTACGTCCTAAAACGTACGCTACAAGGAAACCCATTCAGAGAGGTTTTGAACAATAATTTTGACCAGGCTTAGCCAAACTTATCTGGAGAGCCAAGCCTTGATCCCCTAAAACCCAAGCAGCCATAGCAATACACATCTGGTGGGCACATCTGATGGTAATAGTGTCACTTATTGGCTAAAAAAACCCTCAGGAGATGCATTTTACACTCTTTCTGTGACACTGTGAGCAAAGCAGGCTCTTCTTCTGTGACAATGTTTCTCCATCTGGAGGAGGAGGAGGAGGAGGATCATCTATCCAGATGATGGGCTATTTGTTTACTCAAAACATGCTGATGCATCTGAATCAGCCAACCCATTTGTAGCAGTTGATTCACTTTGGTCAATTATCTGACCCAAAAGAATCAGAGAAAATTGAAAATTTTCAATGAGTTCTGCTACTTTTTGGAAAGGAATTTTCTCCCCAATTTGAAAAGAATTTTTCTGTTAGAAAATTAATTGCTACCTTTCTTTTTTAACAGGATCACCATGTAAGTGGCATTTCCATTAAAATTACATAATGGCAAAACTGTTTCTAATTGAGCTAACCAAAAAGTACATTAGCATCTCGATCGGTGGAAATTTCTGAGGTTTTGCCTTTCTCTTTGGATGCAGAACTCTTAGGGTTTTTTCAAAATATTTCCCAAAACATTGCTCTAATAGCTCCAGTTGTAATACTTCTGAAGGATATCCCAGGGGAGAAATGAAAGTCAGAGACTGGTTGCAAAGAGGACATGGGAAAAGCCAGTGGTTACTTCAGACCTCGTCTCTGCTCTCCTGATTTCAGTCACTGACAGAGCAGCAGCCCAAGCTCCGGGGACACTCAGATGAAGTTAGGATTTGCACGACGGGTTTCCAGCAAGGAAAATGCCACCCGTGCAAATAGCATCTTATTTACAACAATGGCAACTGCTGAGGACTGAGCTTGGGGATGAAGTTCCCCGGCAGCACCAGGTTGCAAGCTGGTTTGCAGCCCTGCTGCTCCTTGCCTGGCCATGGGAGCGGGACAGGGCTCCCTTCGGGGGACAGCATGGCGGGCTGCTGCCTCCCTGTTTCAGAGATGTCCCATCGCACTCTTTGTACCAGGCTGAAACCATAGCGGTTTGTTTTTCAGTCTGATCTATTTGCAGTGGGGTTTGTGGTTTCTAGTAAAAAGGGAAAAAACAAATAAGTAAAATAAAAATAAAACCAGGCAGATTACATGAGCTCTATTTTCCCCCATTCCCCTCTCTTCCCTCCTCCTCTTTCTCTCCCTCTCTTCCCCTCCCCTTCCTTCACCCGTCCCTTCTCTGTTTTCCTTTTCATGCCAATAACTAGAAGGCTGTAATTTCAAAGCTGCAGCGGCTTTCCCAGCGCCGGGAGGAATGTGCAAGTGCCTGGGATGTTTCCGCAGGGAGCTGTGCAGCCCTGCTGCGCTGTGCAGCCCAGTGGGGCACGAGGCAGTGCTCGCTTCTTTCCAGTGGCATGGTCAGAGGGGCATTTTGAATTTCACTTCAGAGGATGCTTTTTCCCCTTTCCCCCTCCTTAAAATAGCTTCGTGATTGTGCGTGTCGAGTCTTTGGCCTTCCTGGTTTTTAAGGTCACCATTTATTTTCTGTGAAATAGCAAAAGGGTTGATCTCATCCTCCTTTTCTGCCCGTGGTCTTCTGTCATCTTGGGATAGGAGAAAGAGGGTCTCCTTTGGATGGGATAAGTCGCACTCTAAACTCCATTGAACGCAATGACTATACTTCATGATCAGATTGTGTCAGGCTTGAACATTGCCCAAACAGCTAGTCCCAAACGCTGTATTTACAGCCTGTTGCCTTTGTGAGAGGGCCAAGGGAGCATAGGAGATATGGGAGAGGAAAAATAATAGATCTGCATAATACCAAGATACAAAGCTAGACTCTTGCAAGGGTTTTTGACAAGAGTTGATTTCAACCCCTCTGTGCCTGTTGTCTTTTGTCATTAGATCCCTCCTATGATGCAGTCAGGAGAACAGGATGGGGCAGTAGTATGAATTCTGGCCTCACCAAAAGTAAGTTGTCCCAATGGGAATCACAAATTCTGCAACGGAAAGTCAAAATGAGACTGTGGGAGAAGACGGGCATGGCTGACTTGTGTTATGTGCATCGGAAGGGCGGAAGATTTGGGGATAGTCAGTAAGATAAGAGCTAGAGTTATGTTATGAAAAGAAATAGAAATTGGCACAAATATTTTTATTATTGAATCGTGTATTGACAATGACAGCACGAACCTCTAATACTTTCAGGATTTGCTTAAGGGGACAGGAGCAGATCCTCCGTACAAACATAGACTCCATGTTAACCACCTGCCTGTAGTCTGGCATAATTTTTTTAGGGACAGATATGACAGCTTGGGCAGATTCTGAGAGTTTCTTACTACTTTTCAGAAAGATTCTACACAAAGTCTAGCAGGCAGATAGGGCCCCTACCGCATGAGCCCTACTCATGCAACTGTTCTTGTTTCTTACTGGTTTTACAGTGTCCTTGAATTCTCAGTACACTCTGGATGACATCGCGTTACAAATATCATTTCGCTGCCCCTAACGACTGTATTCTAGCTAACATAACCAGCTGATACCGAGCCACACTCTCCCCTGCTTCCACTGCTGGGGCATATCCCTGTGCAGCAGTGCAAGATGGGCGCATTTGACTCTCAACAAGATCCTACTGGGTGCAAATAAATGTGGCAGAACCTGTCTGTCAGATTATACTTCCTTTGCTTTGCAGCTTTCTGAGCTATGCGCACTCTAAATGTGAAGACTGTTCTTTGAGTTATAGTTTTCCGTTATGAGAAATGATATGAAGAGGAGGAACAGATGTGAATGTTGAAGTGACTTATAGAAAAGGCTGTGATATTTTCAACAAAATGTTTGATTTGATAAACCCAAACGTTTTTGCATAAAAAGGTTGCTTTAAAAAAGAATTTGCATTTCCAAAAAAAATTGAAAAAAGTTCCAACACGGAAGAAGGTCGGATTGTATACATTTTAAAAAATCCAATTTTCTGTTCAAAACATGGATGTAAACTAGAATGGAAGTTAAGTTGCAACAAAAGACAGTAAATTAATAAAGTATCTACATAATATTTCTTCTTGCCTCATGTGCGTATTTTCATTTTACAGTGAATTTTTTAATTTCTAGTGAAATCTTCTAATTTTATAGTGCAATTTCAAAAATACCAGTTCTTAGGATTAGAAAACTTTTCCCACCCCAGTCGCTATTATTCTTGTTCAATGTATCTTGTACTTGCCTTGTTCTCTGTTCATTCTTCCCTTTCTGTTCTAGTACATGTAAGACCTTTCTCTGTCTTTACAGGCCCTCCTGTTGCAGGGACGCAAAATGTGAATAAGACAACAGAACAGCAACGGCCCCAGCCAGGTAACTGTCGATTTTGTCCCCACGGCATTTGCTAAGCAATTAGATTTGTGCTAGATTGGGTGAATAAATGTGTCAAGCAGCACCAACCGTGGGCACAGGACAAACAGACAGAGCCTTACAAGGAAGTCTCAGAATAATGAGTCAACTGTGACCGAGCAGTGACAGCAATTGTTCCGGACCATTTCTGTTTTCCTGCGTCGTCCTTCCCCATTCAAAAGAAACATCCTTGTTTCAGCTGAGTTATACGCAGTGCCTAGTTGCATCTCTTTTGAAGCATCATGACATGCCGTGTAGTAGGTCGTGAAGCAGTTAGGGGCACGGAGCTGTTTATTCTGCAGCGGTGGAGTGTCTGCTCGTTACCTCTTCACCTCTGCTGCAGTGATGTTCAATGGAAGTATCTCCAAACAGAATCAACAGGGCTTCCCCTGCGTCAAAGAAAACCAAATAAGAAAAGCAAACCCTGTTGGGCACCAAGCAGTACTGTTTCCTGCTAGTTTCCCAAGGGGCCTTTGAAAAGCTAAATACCACCTTCTCTGCTTTGCACAGCTGCTTTCTATCCCTTTTTTTTTTAGGGGGTTGGTTCTTTTGGCATCGATCCAATCCACGAGCAAACGCTATAGATCCAAATCACCAAAACCAGAGAGAAGCAAAGGAGAAGTGTAGAGATTAGGGCTGAGGAGGCCCCACAAAAAGGGAAGGAATTCATTCCTAATAAATGTATTGTGGGGTTTTCAAGAAACACTCAGCCTCATTGGAGCCAGTGACAAAACTCCCGTTACTCTCATTTGTCTAATGCTCTGTTTGCTTCAGTAAGGGAGAGTTGGGTGAACATTTCATTGACCTCAGAGGGAAGCAAGCTCAACTGCTAACAAGTGAATTTGGAAATCTCATCTGCTGTCCAGCTCTTTTTATTAAGGGAAATATATTTGATCCTGATTTGTTACTGTTCTACTATCCCACACTTCTTTTTTTCACGTTTCATGTTTTCTAGTTAACACATAAGCGTAGGGTATGTCCAAAGAGATTACAGACTTTGAAAGCAGGCAAGTCTGAAACCAATGTCAGAAACACTGTGCCATTTTGGATTCCATAAATAATTGGTGGTTGTTTGCTAAAAAAGAAATAAGGAACACATCAGGTCTGTTCCAGGCCCTAGGAGAAGAGGCAGTAAGAGTAAAGAAAGACAATGAAAATTTGAACTGGTTTCTAGAATAAACAGTAATGAATTGTTGTTTCTTTTTGATGAAACATTTTTTAAAATCGCTTCTGTTGGGTGTTTTTTTCAGATCCCTATCAAATCCTGGGGCCCACTAGTAGCCGTCTTGCCAATCCAGGTGAGTTAATCTTTAAATTTCAGACCACCATTATCAAATTTCCTTCTGATCTACTGCTCCAGTCTGTACTGGATGGGTAGCTGTTGTCCTCTACCATTTGGCTAGGCTGGGAGAGCCATTGACCTTAGTAGCTGTGCTCTCACAAGCGCTTTTGCAAAAATCCTTACAGAAAGGTGAGGAAAGTGGTGCAACATCATCTTTGTCAGACAAAATCACCGTCCTGAATGTTCTTACCCAAAACCAGCATTCCCTAAAAAGAGTTTTATAGGGGACTTAAACGCTGGTCTCTCAGATTTGCAGTACGGGTTAGTTTTTCACTGTCTGCTATGAATTAGCTGAATGGAAGGCAAAAAACATCTCTAAAAGTCACCACATTATAACTGTCCCTAGCATGTCATCTGCAGAAAACAATCCCTGAGTTTGGGGAATAAGACCTGGAGTGAATTTTGCTTGAACTAAGCAAGCTTGTGTACATTGAATGCTTGTAAGGAAACATACAGCTCTTTACTATTAGTATAACCACACCGAATAAAACCAGGAGTCATCTAGTCTGGGGAAGAAATAATCTTACATAACTCAGATTACCAGCTGGAAATAAAACTGTAGGTATCCAAAACAATATCCGTGGTAAACAGCAAGCGATTGAGAATTGAAATATACTGTGTTAACTATTCAGTGAAAAATTTTGCAGAACAGCATGCTCGGGAAAAAGCCTGTTTATGAATACCCCCAAGATTTTAAGGCCAAAGGCGACTATTATGAAATCTAATCTGACCTCAAACTCATGAACAGAACAAAGGGTTGACTAACTTGTTTGCTGGGAACAATATATCCATTCCTACATAAGACTTTCTAAGGCTTGAAGGAGCTGTTCCCAGTAAAGATCGAGATAGTCCTTCTGTTTCCTGCCTTTGTCTTTGCTTTTAAGCAGGAAACACAATGTCATTTCCTTTCCTCTTTGGCTTGCTTCTCGCAGGGAGCGGGCAGATCCAACTATGGCAGTTCCTCCTCGAGTTGCTGTCGGACAGTTCCAACGCCACCTGTATCACGTGGGAAGGGACCAATGGGGAATTCAAGATGACGGACCCTGATGAAGTGGCACGGCGCTGGGGAGAACGCAAAAGCAAGCCCAACATGAATTACGACAAGCTGAGCCGAGCCCTCCGATACTACTATGATAAGAACATTATGACCAAAGTGCATGGCAAAAGGTATGCCTACAAATTTGACTTTCACGGCATCGCCCAGGCTCTTCAGCCTCATCCCACTGAATCGTCAATGTACAAGTATCCATCAGATCTCCCCTACATGCCTTCTTACCATGCCCATCAGCAGAAGGTGAACTTTGTACCCCCACACCCTTCTTCTATGCCTGTCACATCATCCAGTTTCTTTGGAGCAGCCTCACCTTATTGGACCTCCCCTGCAGGAAGCATTTATCCAAACCCCAATGTCCCTCGCCATCCCAACGCCCATGTATCACCACACTTGGGCAGCTATTACTAGATGCTTTTATCTTCAAGTGGGTTTTATCAGTCTGGTTGGACTTTTTCTTTACTTCTGGGATTTTTATGTTTTTTTGGGGGACCCTTAATGGATAATTGTGGCCTTTCTGGGGAAGAATTAAAACTGGATATCGGGTGTTCCTGGATCAAACCTTTTACATTTGTAACTTTGCCTCTTGTGTCTTGAACTGAGAGACGGATGCTTCTTTCGGCCAGTACTCTGCATTTTCTTTGGTTTTTAACGTTTATGTCATCTGTAGGAATTGACTATGAAGATTGTTCACCATTACCTGGAATGATCATGAGCTTTTTGATGTGAGAATTTTTTAAGGATTCAAAGGCTTTTGACAAGACATAGATCCAACTGTGGGTCGTAGGAAAAGACGACTGCATGGGGTTTTTTCTTGCTGTGGAGAGGGTAGGCAATTTGACCATTAAGTGGAGGACGTTGGTCTGCAGGGGACCGCAACTGGAATCTTAGCTTTAAGGCAGATGAGGATTTTCACCCAACTGGAAATTAAATATATATATATATTCATATATATATATGTACATGTATATTTTAAGAAGTAAAGGGCATTGAAGGAACTTTTCTAGAGTGTATAACTTCATTAGACTGTGTATTAACTCCAGAAACGTCAGAAACCAGAACAAAAAGTAACCTGATGTCAAGCACAGACATTCCTTGAAAGCAAAAGTGAAGTAAAATAAATGACAGCAGGCCCCTGAGCTCTGCCAGAGTCTTAGGGATCGCTAAATGCTACCGATTCGCGAACGCTGTGCGTTTGTCAGACCGTCATCCAAAGTGGTCAACAAATCAGAAGGCAAATTACTGTATAAATTATGCAGAGTTATTTTTCCCTATATCTCACAGTTTTAAAAGAAAGATTAAATAAAACGAGTTGACCTCGGTCACAAATGCAGGTTTGTTTTTTACTATCAAGTCAGTTGTTTGTGGGAATTTTTGTTTTTTAATGTAATTTGTACATCTTTTCTATCTGTACATTTGGGCTGCAGCTTTGTACTTTTTGGTAAAAAAATTAAAAAATAAGACATGAGTAATGTATCTGTTGTAGATAGCCTTGGTCCTGCAATTGGATCCATAATTAACCCCCAAAGTAGCCAGAAACCTTCCAGATTTCCCTGGGTTTGTCTAGAGTAGAGTTTTTTCTTGTATTAGCCTGTCATAGTTGTCTGCAAATTAACTCCGCTTAGCTAACATGTTTGCATTGAAGCTGATTGAAAACATGCAGCAGCATTTTAAAGCAACTATTTAAATATTTTGTGATTATTTTTCACCAAAATCTTGAACTTTAGAAAGACCTTAACCACTTCACAGAGAAGATTATCAAATGCTTCTCATAATGTCTTTTCAAAAACATTCGTTAGGGGTTTTCATTTAAATTTTAAACATTCAAAAATTCTCAGCCATCTCTAATTTTGCACATGTTAAATTGATGATCCACAAATGGCGGTTTGGTGCCATAAACAGAAGGGTAAACCACAAGCATTTGTGTTTTAGAACAGATGTCTATGAGGGGGTGAGGCTTACATGTACAACCTATTAGCTAACTTGTATTAACTGGCAACCAATTAACAGGATCACAAATATCTAGTCTAGACATAACCTCTGGGACTCCGTGTGGGTGCAAGATTTGGTCCATGTGCATCCGATTGCAGGATGAGAGCCTGAAACCAGAACATTAGTCTGCTTGTAACTTTAAACAGAAGCACTGATGCCATTATTTAACATGGAGAAATAAGATCAAGCTAATCAGTTTAGGTCTTAGTGCTTTCGGGATGTTATAAGTAATGATACTGCAATAATCGCAAAATTTTAATGATGGAGAAATGACCCATGGGAATGGGGCTTTTGCTACTATATATGCAATGTACTTTTTGGATATTAAAATATATATAATTTTGCAAGTAATCTTTGTGGTTTTTAAAAAATGTATTACATATTACAATTAAACTGTTGTATGAAGAAGATGATGTAAAAAAATGTGACAAAATAAATGGTGGTTTTCTCCTCTAAGGCATCATATTGTCCCACTCTCTCCCTCCCCTCTCATACCTGCAGATAAAGCATGAACTTTGCCTCTAAATTAAATTCAGCTAAAAAGGAAAACAAAGCAGCTCCATAGTAGTGGCAATCATAATCCTTATCACTATAAAACAATATCGACCTCTAATTCCAGAAAATGTGTGTCTCTGGAGCCGGTGTTTATCAGACCTAATTTAGTTATTGAAGTCTCTAAATTGGAAACCTGGGCTCCGTCTTTTGTCCATGGAGAGAGAGAGAGAGAGAGAAAGTGGTAGAGTAGCCAAAGCTCGAGGAGGTGAAGTGTCTTGCACAAGGATGGTGGCGGAGCTGGGAGCAGACCCTTGCCCGGTGCCCCAGCGACGGGGTCACAGCACCGTGCCGAGTGCCAGGACACGCAGCCTCCCTGCGAGAGCCATAACTGACCTAATAGACATCTCCATCTGTTTGCTCTTTAGGGTACTCGAGAAGTCATTGACAGAATATATATGTGCAATGCTGTACGTATTACCAGCCTGCCTGCCTGCTCATGTTTCTCACCTATCCCCAAACCCCAGGGAAAGCCAGTGCTCCAAAGCATTCCTGAGATGGAGTAAGAGGCTGCAAAAACAAGCACTGCCAAGGAATCTTCTGATTGTGTATAAAGGTCAGGCAAAGGCACTTCCTGTATTTTTGCAGACACACGGTGGTCCTGAGAGATAGCTTGATCTTTCTGCCGATTTGATAAACCCTTAGAAATACATAACTGCACAAGTACACCACTTCCTTCCTCCAAACACAACCTTTTGTTGCTAAGTTTCTAGTACAATAGCATTCACCGGCTTGATTAGCAAGCCTGGGCTCTGAAAATGAGCGATGTTAGTTTGTTCAACCACCAGAGCTGTTCCCTTTGTGTATTCAACCATAGTTGCTCAATTTAGTCATAAGAGCGAGTGTTTTTTTGCTTACCTCTATTGTTTTTCACTTTAGTGCAATCCAGATGCATTCTGGCTATGCATCATCAATAGAAATATCAAGTATTTTCTTTTAATACAGTGTGCCTGCCTAGTTGCCAGTAATAGGAAAATCTGAAGACTGAGACTGCACAAAAACATCTAAAGGCAGAATCTGAAGGTTATCAGAGTGCAAAGATGTCTTTGATAGCAAAATTTGACCAGCAGGATCCTTGGTGAAAAAAAGGCTTTTGAAAACAACCAACGATTTAAGAAGCATCTGTTTCTGGCTGTCCAACTTGCAACACCTTAAAGGAGCCCAGACTGAGATGGAAGGTGATCAGCAGCATCCACAGCTCAGGCCCTTTCAGCCTCTTTTCCTCCGTCTCTTCAGGGTACTTGCTGATATTAATCTTTGCTAGTATTTGCTAATATTTAGCTTGAGACAGAGTTTGCCGCCCACTGCAGGCTGCGTTCCCATGGGATAAAGAGACCTTGGAGTAAAGAGATCTCACACCAAGTGTGCCAGACAGCCTCAGACTGGTGGGGCGCTTCCCTGGCACCTTTTAGCATTTTCATAAGATCTTAATAGTTTACATTCCTCAGGTGAAAAACAAGAAATAACATACAGATAGGAGTAGCCCATTTGTACCCCCCGATATAAGCCTGATTTTGTCACGTTGGAAACTCTAGGGGTGACAACAGGGGGATCTTCCATCCCAGCCCAAGTTTCTGGGACACGCTGGGAGAAAATAAACAAGGAATGTGACAGTACTAATGCTACTTTTTGCTTTCCCCAGGAGGACAAGGCAGATGGAGTTCAAGTATTTCAGGCTTAAATCAGAAAGTTTACCAAACAGATGGTTGGGATCACATGGTTGTGAGCTGTGAGCCAACAGGGATAGCAGAAAATCTTCTCTGCATCGAAGTTCAGGATTCAAACCTCACCAGGAAACCCTGCTCCCATTGAAATCAGTGGTAATTTAGCTATTAATTTATAGTGATCTAGTATTCACCCAGTATTTCTGTTCTACTCCCCAAGTTCAAACACTGAATGGGATCTAGCTTAAATATGCCAAATTAGAATTAGCTTTACATTTCACCTTCTATAAATCAATCATATATTAAGTAGAATTGGTGACGGCTTTAGTCTCTGAGCTCCAGCTCCTTGAGCTGGGATCTTTGTGACAGTTTGTTTCTGTTTGAGATGTACCTGCCTCAGTGTCTGCACGTCAGAGGAAGGGAGAACGAGAAGGTATTCTTACTGCTTAATTACAGACATCAGATTTAGAACCTGCTTTCAACTATATTTTGAAGATGTTTTTTTATCTCCACTAAATCACGGCTTAGAGTCTAGAGGATGGAGCTCCCAGCTTAAACACTTGTTAGATGCTCTAAGTCAGGAGATGCCAAATCCCTCTAGTGCCAAGCATCTGAGATTACTCCTGTCTATAATCCTCATATGCCAGAAACCCTCCTCTGTATACATGAGTGGCTTGCTGCTTTTATATACCTAAGAATTGTATTTCAACCCTGAGGATGAATTTCCAAACAACTGCGGATTTCTAACATGCACCTAATTCTATTGCAAGCGAGAGGGATTTCCCCGTCCTAAGACCTTCCCGTTAGTAAAGAGAAGGAAGTATTTCTCATACTACCGCCCAACAAGCATATTCCAGTCCTAATGAGATGTTAACTATGTGGGAAATTTGCCATAACTTCTGTAGGTGCAAATATTTGATGTAAAGCTGGACTTATCCAGTAGTATTTCATCTGCACTCTGACTGTTCACAATGACAGTAAATGACTATGCCTGAAGCTTTGTATTAAAAGCACAGATGAACCCAGCTGCTGTTTCCCACCCCAACTGTCAGAAGAGAAGAGCCACCGGTCTGTAAATTCTGGGTTAAAGGAGCCAGCTTTGCTTTATTATACTATTACAATAATAGATTTTTTACAGGCTGCTTTGCTGTGCCGATACAGTATTTTTAACGACCTCTGTGAAATTAGTTTGTTAGGCTTCAGCCCGCTTCCTAACAAAGTAGGTTCTCCCACGTCAGACTGAGTGTTGCTGCATTTGGTGTTAATTAGAGCTGTAGACTTGGAGGCACATCGGCGGCTGGGGTTTATAAATTCACTTCAAAGACCCTATTTGTATACTTTTGCACGATACCTAGCATAACTTATATGTTATGATTTTCATCTGTAAAAGCAGAACTCGTTGCAAATAAAGCTCAGACTTTTCTATCACTTTAGAAAGGGATTAAGAGACCTCCGACTAAGGTCATGCAAAGAATGACACATAACACATAATTTAGCTTGAGTGTTATGATTTTTTCATCTACAGAGGTAGAAATCCCTGCACATAAAGCTCAGATTCTTCTATCGCGTCAGAAGGGAGTTAGGGATCCTTGGCAAAATTCAGCTCTGCCGGCTCCAAGAGTAGCAAACAGACCCCGATACTAAACCCACAAAAAGAAAGACAAGAAAGAAAAGGGGCTTTGAGGCCACCACAGCAATATCCCCCATCAACTCTGCACCTCCGCAGCGGGGAAGGAGCTGCCCCTAACGGGCACTGTGCAAGCAGGTGTGTCCCTGATGGCCGGGGGGTGTTTGCAGCTGAGCAGCCGCTTCAGCCAGTATAAATAGCTGCAGCAAACGAGCAGGAAGGTTTTTTGGGCAGAGGAAGTTTTCTTAGAGGAGGGGACCTACCTGCTCCTTATCTAGGAGCATGCAGAAAAGGATGAAGATCTGTATTTCTTATTTTAAGTTGTAGTTGCTGAAGGAAGAGGAACGACCCAGGGGCTCTGGCAGTTCGATGCACAGCTATTTCAACACAAGAGCTTGCTTCTTCCTTTCCAGGAACTGCTGCAAACTTGTTATTTGCTTTGGCTTTTCGTTAACTTTCTGTCTCCTGGAGCTGTAAAGTCCGATGCTGGATCTACTTTAGCTTCCCTGCTGCTGTAAAGGCCTGTGCAGAAGCCAAAGGAGTCTCATCTGCTACAGACCTCCCCTGGCATGTCATGCGTGGGGACGAAGAGCATCTCCAGCCCTTGGGGAGCACAAGGTCCATTTTCCATGTGTCTCTGCATGGCTGCCGGAGGAGGTTGTGCTGTGAGTGTTGGCAGGTGGTACCTGTAACGACCTGAACCCCACCCTTAGGTTTTCTGTCACCCTCAAGACATGTAGGGCTAATATACTATAGTGTTAAGTTAAATAAATACGAGGGGTTTCTGTTTAGGGCAGATGTTACTGTGAAGGGTTTGAAACTTCTCTTAAAGCTCCAGTTCTTGCAGCTCAGGGCTGATACGGTGCTGAGCAGCAGCAGCAGCAGTCTAAACTTCCCAGGAGCACGGCTGCAAGCTCTGCGGGCACAGGGGTTCTGGCAGCCCCGACTTTGCTGGGGGGAATTTAGGGAGCAGGGTCCCTCTCGGGGGGGGGGGGGGGC
>VYZW01060232.1:0-34785 GCA_013401315.1 Balaeniceps rex
CCCTCTACTCCGCTCTCCTGAGACACCACCTGGAGCACTGCATTCAGCTCTGGGGCTCCCAACGTAAGAAGGACATGGACCTGCTCGAGCAGGCCCAGAGGAGGGCCACGAAGATGATGAGAGGGCTGGAGCACCTCTCCTATGAAGACAAGCTGAGAGAGTTGGGATTGTTCAGGGGCCTACAAGAAAGCTGGAGAGGGATGTAGTGATAGGACAAGGCGTAATGGCTTTAAACTGAAACAGAGTATATTTAGACTAGATATAAGGAATCAATTCTTCACTATGAGGGTGGTGAGGCACTGGAACAGGTTGCCCAGAGAAGCTGTGGATGCTCCCTCCTTGGAAGTGTTCAAGGCCAGGTTGGATGGGGCTTTGAGCGACCTGGTCTATTGGAAGGTGTCCCTGCCCATGGCAGGGGGGTTGGAACTAGGTGATCTTTAAGGTGTCTTCCAACCCAAACCGTTCTATGATTCTATGATTCCATTATTTATTTGGGAAGTTTTTAATTGCATAACATTGAATTTGTTTATCTACTCCTAAAATGGGAGTAGATAAACTTCCATTTTATTCTAATCATTGTGGGGAAAACTCAAGACTCCTCCCTGCTTTTGAGGGCGTTTATGGGCAGATGTAGCACAGCAGCAGTTCCCCAAGATGGCCATTTCACACATGGGTTGAATGAAAAGCAAACAAACAAAAATTCTAGCCAACATAGAGTCTAGTGAGTTCAACCAGCTTTAGACCCAAGACCTAAAAAAAGACCTTGTGCTCTTTCAATCCTTTTAAATTGAGAGAGCACTGATGACTACCATGGGAGACAGAGGGGTCCTCAGTAGGATGCTGAATGCACATTAAAAAAGAGAAGACTTATTTTGTCATATGATTTTGAATGTCACGCTTGCCAAATGCAAAGACTGAGAGGATTAGTGGGATTAACTGATTGCTCTTCTCAACCCAACAAAACTGGGCAAGCATCTCCCCATTTGGTGCTGAGCCTTCCAGAAATGGGACAATGGGATCAGAGAGAGAGAAGGCAGTATTGTGCTGGCAGGACTCTTACTGAGACCCAACGCAGGAAGCAAAGCACATGGAGGATGGCTGACCTAGCAGCACCTCCAGGATGCCTCTTTCCACGTTCACAGCGGGGGGCTGTTGCTCACAACACTGAGGTGTGCTAGTCTTGGTGTGTGCAGCTGACACTTTCAATATTTCCAGGTGAAAAGCTGGCAAACATACAAAAACCCAAGACCTAGTCTGCATGTGTAAGTGATTTCAGTAAGTAATGTACTGTAAGAAAGAAATCAAACAGCCTGCAATGTTTAATTTATTAACCTTGTTTCCATTGGGAATGGATATGAAACCAATCACGGTTTGATTAATTTTGTCTGTTTCTATCAGTCCACCAACACGCGGTGCAAAATTCCAGGTTGTGTGAAAAGCTGATGCTAATTACTTGGCAGCGTGATCCTGCAATCTGTCCTGCCGTACAGCCTTCCCACATGGCCCAACTGAGGCCATACCAGTCAGCGACCCAGAGAAATCATCTTCTGTCAAACATCCGCAATTCAAGGCTGGAGGTTTTACAGGAATATCGTGTGGATGCAGTGTGAGGGATTTCCACCAGCTACACTGCTGGAAAGCAGCTAGGAAGCCTACTCTGGTGAGTAATACAGGAATGGTGTTGGGTTGACAGTTGGACTAGATGATCTTAGAGGTCTTTTCCAACCTTAATGATTCTATGATTCTAATTCAGATGGGACTCTCTACTTAGGCTGGACCTAGCAATAGGAATAATTAAGTTGAATATTCCTGCAGTGTTTTGTTACAATGAAGAAGAAAATTTTGATATCTATTAGTGGGATTTGCCCATGCTTTCATAGAGGGAGGAAGGAAAGGATTCACACCATCTAACTTTGGATGCATGCTACTGTTGTTTGCCTCAGAAGTTTGTTCCCTTGGCTCACCAGCTGGGTCCTGTGAAGAGCCAGGCTCCCGTTTCACAGCAATTCCTAACAAAAATGCTTCTTTGTTATCCCATTGTGATGCCTATTTCTATTGGGCTGTCTAGACCAGGGGGAGACCAGCCTCCTAATCTGGCACTTATATTTTTCCCAAACTGGTTAATCCTCCTTCCAGGCATGCACCAGACAGTCTGCCATGGGCATCATCACAGAAGCAACCCCTGGAAAGACCAGGTGAGATGAGCGATATTTCTCACCGTGAGCATTAAAACATCATGAATATGGCAAATAGGAGGGACGAGAACAGAGGTCCAAATAAAGCCAAGTATGTGGGGAGTGTGGGAAGAAGGGTTGACTGTGGTCACCTCAGCAGGTCAGGTTTGGCAAGACCAGAGCTTGCATTGCCCTCCAGAAGGAAGAGATTGCCCACCACTCTCCCATCTCCAGTCCCACCAGACGCCACATTTACCTTCCCGCAGCCTGAGTGGAGTTTACTAGGGATGAAACTAAAGCCACCAACTATCAGCAGGCAGATCCTGTCTCCACTGAAGTCTACAGAAGTCTGGCCACCAGCTTTACCATAGACAGTCTTGGTTCTTCTGCCCTCCAATTTACCTATCAATACTAGTCCCAGACAGCAACTTAAGGGCCCTGCTCAAGCGGCACATTGCCCGTGGGCCGGGCTGGGGGTACAAAGCCCTGGTACAGACATGGGGATGTCTGCACACACCACCACAAAGCCCCGGCTCAGGAAATGCAAAGCACATCTCATCATCAACGCCAAGTCAACAAGAACAGGAAGGCACATTGCAAAAGGCGTTTTTAAAAAGCCCTCTGCAATCTAACCAGGGCTTACTGAATTAGTTACTGCAAAACCATCATCCAGCATTTTTTTCCTCTCTTTTCTGGTCAGAAGCCACAATATAAATGTTTAATGAGAGTAATAACTTTCCTATACAGTTCTTGCCATAGAAGATGCTTATTTTTTAAGACAGAAACTCTTACATCATCTTCTAAAGGCAAATATTAGCAAAATGACAATTATTTGAAGCTGCTGTTGCCATCTCCTATAATCTTCTCTCTTCAGTTTAAAGGAGCGGTTTTCTCTCTATGACAATCAAATTCCTAGCATGACAGGTTAGCACAGATACTCTCTTAACACAGACACCTTTACAAGCAAGGCTCACCGGTAAGCTAGCATTAATATGCCACCCCGTAGACATAGCAAAATCAATCTTTTTTCAAAAATTGGCCACCAAACAACATCAAATGTCACCGAGCTAAGTATCATACAGAAAGATAGAGGCTATCCCAGCACACAGAGCTTGTACCTGAGCAGCTGGGAATTGAAGCTGTCTTTCAAATCCCGGTTTCACTGCTTAGCTCTGCTCGTACCCAATCTCCTCCCAAGACCTTTTGTGTAGTACCCTCCACTGTCACTCCAAAATATATGAGCAATGAATAAAAGATGCTACAGACAAGGTCAAGTGATAGGTCAATTTGGAAACGGAGCAGTCACACATCATTTTGCAGTACTTGACCTCTAAATCCCATTGTTATACAACAAAATCATCTATTCAGGACATGGGCTGAGCTCAGCAGAAAGGATACTCTGTCTGCACCTTCCAACTCCCCTGGGAGCACGGGTTAACTTTAAAAATTCCCCTCGTTACCCACCAAGCCTCAGTGGTTAACGACCCCTGCGCCGCACGCTGCACAAGCACGGGTGAAGGGGAGCGTGCCAGGTGGGACCTGCTCATGGCTTTCTGCAAGCCAACCCACTAGAAATCGAAAAATACAGCACTTCGGAGAAACTCACAGGGTTTTTTCCTGATTCTTAAGAGAGTAAAGACATGCAAGCTACGTTCATACTTGTACAACTTCTACTTGATTTGGGGAAATTCTTCTTCAGAAATAAATTAAACCATTTAAGCAAGAGGTGTCCGAGTGATCTGGAAGCACAGAGTGCGTTCAGTGGGATTTGTAGCTTTCTGACAGAGTCTGCATTTGATAAAATCTTTTTGATCTACTAAATGATCTGTCATAATAAATAACTGCTTCAAAGAAGAAAAAAAAAAAAGCTGCTGAAGCATTAGCTATAACTTTACAATCAAGAATGAGCAATGTTTGCTTGGGACTTGATCCAAGCCTCTGTTTTTCTTTTTATCTGAAAGTATTTGCCTGGCAGATGAATACCAAAAGAGGGAAGGGAGAAGGGTTTACCAAGCGTGATTCTCTATTAATGATTTTTGATTATAGAATCATAGAACAGAATCATAGAATCACCTAAGTTGGAAAAGACCTTTAAGACCACCAGGTCCAACCGTTAACCCAACACTGCCAAGTCCACCGCTAAACCGTGTCCCTAAGCACCACATCTACACATCTTTTAAATACCTCCAGGCATGGGGACTCCACCACTTCCCTGGGCAGCCTCTTCCAGTGCTCTCCGTGAAGAAGTTTTTCCTAATACCCAATCTAAACCTCCCCTGGCACAACTTGAGGCCATTGCCTCTCGTCCTATCGCTTGTTCCTTGGGAGAAGAGACCAACCCCCACCTCACCACAACCTCCTCTCAGGCAGTTGTAGAGGGCGAGAAGGTCTCCCCTCAGCCTCCTCTTCTCCAGGCTGAACAACCCCAGGTCCCTCAGCCGCTCCTCACAGCACTTGTGCTCCAGACCCTTCCCCAGCTTCGTTGCCCTTCTCTGGACATGCTCCAGCACCTCCATGTCCTTCTTGGAGTGAGGGGCCCAAAACTGAACACAGCACTCGAGGTGCGGCCTCGCCAGTGCCCCGTACAGGGGCACGATCACTGCCCTGCTCCTGCTGGCCACACTATTCCTGATACAAGCCAGGATGCCGTTGGCCTTCTTGGCCACCTGGGCACACTGCTGGCTCANCGAGCAGATCAACATTCCCAACCAACTTGGTGTCATCTGCAAACTTACTGAGGGTGCACTGGATCCCCTCATCCAGGTTGTTGAAAAATATGTTAAACAGAACTGACCCCAGTACTGAGCCCTGGGGAACACCACTCGTGACCGGCCTCCAACTGGATTTAACTCCATTCACCACAACTCTTTGGGCCCGGCCATCCAGCCGTTTTTTTACCCGGCGAAGAGTACGCCCGTCCAAGCCACAAGCAGCCAGTTTCTCCAGCAGAATGCTGTGGGAGACGGTGTCAAAGGCTTTCTAAAGTCCAGGTAGACAACATCTACAGCCCTTCCCTCACCCGCTAAGTGGGTCACCTTGTCATAGGAGGAGACGAGGTTAATCAAGCAGGACCTGCCTTTCACAAACCCATGCTGGCTGGGCCTGATCACTTGGTTGTCCTGTACGTGCCACGTGATGGCACTCAGGATGATCTTCTCCATGACCATTTCCATCTCATTATATTTAAGTAAAGCGGTCTCAGACAACACCAGAAAGTATCTCCTCCAGCAATGCAGGTATTTTCCTTAAGAAGTTCCTGATATCCTAAAGAAACATATAAATTTTACTCTGTTTTCACCTAGGTCAGGATTTAAGGTTCCTCACCTGGAAAAGAGAGAGGTTTGCGCTGCAGATCCTCTTGCCATTGCTGGCAGGACTTGTATGGTTGGCTGCTCTCCTGTGCTCTGCACATCCCAGAGACACGCCAGCCCAGCACGGGAGGGTACAACCACGAGGCATGGCTGAAGCACTGAGCTGTGAGGTTTTATAGTTCCTGACACAGCTCATCATGCTGTCAGTATTTTTGTTTCTAGAGGGAAACGTTTCACAGCCTGCTTTAACCACGGTGTTTTATACAGGTACACATTCTTGCTTTTTCCTATTTCGCACCTTCCCTATACATTTTTTCCACCTGCCCTCTAACTTTACTGAGAGAGCATTGCTTTTCTTCCTCGCTAGTTATCTCCGATCGTTGCCCATATGGCAGCCAGGGCACATTGGTGTGGACAGCCCAGATTAGCCGTGCTGCCAGGGACAGAGCGAGCACCTCGCTTGCGGGGAGCACTAACCCAGGGTCCGGGCACAGGCAGTGAGCACCAAGGCAGGTTTGCTAGAACGGGACTAAGAATTTGCTGTCATTTGCAAAGTTTTTTTTAAAATAGAGCCCTCAATGCCTAGATTTTACAGTGGATGCCTCAAGCTCTAATCTAACACCTCTTTCACTAACGAAGGCATGTGCTGCCCATTTGCCTCTTAATTTACGTGCTGTGCTCTGCTCTCGCACAGAGATGAAAACTGTAACACCAGGCAGACCACATCGCTGTGGGCTCCAAACACCAGCGACAGCCAGGACAGTCCCCACAGTCTTTGGCTGGGAAGCCAGCAGACCAGTCAGCAGCACTGACAAAATGTTTTGAGCTCAGAAAACAGGAAAGGGGTGCAGCTGCCCATGCCACCCGCCTGCTGCTCAGCTGCAACATGGGAGTGCACACACAGTGCATGCAATCAGGCGGGGGACCAGCTTAGCCATAGATGTTAAGGATAAGCTCCAGATCTCACTACTTTCCACCTTTCTTTGGCATCTTCTGAGTATTCTCCTTGCAGGACGGGAACCAGAAGCAGAATCTGACCCTGCTGTTCCCACTGGTTACCTCTGAAATGAGACTGGCACCAGAGAGCAGGTACAACAGGCTGGACTAAGACAGCAGAAGCCCCACAGCAAGCCAGAAACACTTGCTTTGTGCTTATAAAACTGTAGAGAACGTTTCACAATTCACTGTGATTTAATATTGCCAGTTTGTGACTCATGCCATTACTTACTTTCATTGCCCTGTGTACTGCCAGGGAGATGGCAGGCACAGCGCATGGAGGGACACCAGAGGACAACGAAGGATGGGTCTGTGAGATCTGGAGCACCCCGACAACGGTACAAGGGAAAGCAGCTTCTGTGTCTAGCGTCAAGAAGCCACGGAGGAGAAACCAAACTTCAGGATAATCGAGATGAAGTTAATGAGGATTTTTCTCATTGCCAAGAACAGCTCTGAGTGATAGGGCTGCAACTTTTTGCTGTGTGGCTGTCTGAGATCACAACGCTCCACTCGGCAGTGTGTAAGCAATGAAGCACAGCACAGAAGATACAGGATCTGGGTGTTCCAGAGAGGGTCGGTACAGCTCTTGGCATCCTCAAGGAAAGGCCTGGCATGTTTAGAGCTACAGCTCCAGCACTTGCTGAAGGTCAGTGTTTGAAAGAGCATTACCTTCAAGCAACAATATCAAAAAGAGCAAAGAACACCATGAGATCATTCTGCTAGCTTGCAACAGCTCTGTGGAAGGCATGATCATAGCAAAGGACTCGCCAAAGAACCTTAAAAGTATAAACTCTCTGACCTGTAAAGAGCATTTCTGCTTCTAAGTCACCCAAGGGATTCTAGGAGTGGCACTGAGGGTGTTTTGCAGGACAGCATGGCAGGATAGAAAAGGAGACAGGAACCCGGTAAGAAAAATAAGGATCCAAAACTAGACAGAGTTTACATCAAAAAGTGTTTTAGAAACAGCCACTTTCTCCTCAAGCATCAAGAAATCTTCCCCTTTTGCCCCACCACCTTCTCCCAGACCTACAAAATCTCTGCAGTGACAATCTGCTGGCAAGGGGCTCTGAATCCCTCCTCCAGCTCCCTGAGCTATCCCCTGCCCTAAACCCTCCAGGCAGATCTTCCCCCATTCCTGGGAATGGGGATCCTCCAGGAGCCCATCCCCGTGGCTCCCTACATGTGTGGGACCTCAATTAGTCTCTAGCGCAAGGACCCAGGCTGCTCCCCACTGAGCCCCCGCAGCTGGCCAGACCCCTGCTTTCCACATGGATGGAGACCAGACACCTCAGGCAAGAACAGCTGGGAACACAGTTCATGGGGTGGTGTCACATCTTCTTGCAATTCACAGCCATCTGAGTGTCCTTGAACTGTAACCACTGCTGCAGCCCCTATTAATGCTTAGGAACAATCCAGACAGCTCTAGCTCGTTGTTATACGCTTGGCAGAAGGTGTCCCAACAGCAAAGGCAGGCAGGCATCCTAGCACTGAGCTGCCATTAAATGGAGATCCAGATTTTGTCACCACCAAAGCTCAGGGGCGATACCACTTGCGCTTTTAATTTGGGGCCACCTATGACAGTGGATGTTCAATGTGACGACAGAGACAAGAGTTGTTGTTCACACGTTTGCAGCTTCAGGAACCCTCAATTTAAAGAAAAGATGCAGAGACCCAGGGTAGTTCCCAGCAGGGATGATTTAGCAGACTTCTGAAGATCCAGACAGACCTCTCCAGTCACGAGTATCTTCTCTCTCGGTTGCCCCATGTCCCAATTCATGGGCAATGAGCTGTCAGCTGCTCTTCACTGTTTGGCTTCTTCAAACTGAGAAGACAAAATGTGATGTTGTCAGGAGCATTTCATCTACACTGCTGCTTCTGATGGCCCAGTAAAGGTCAGGGACTGCTGCTCCAACCTGTGTGTAGCTGCAGGTGGCATTTATGCTCTGTTCTAGGAGAAGCCCACCAATATCACCAAGGGATAGAGATGGTTCAAGAAAACAGAACATGTATCATCAGCTTGGTTAAAAATCTACTTTCCTGACCTGGTCCATTACCTCCTGGCGATCCATTCACTCTCATACCACAGCACTGCAGAGAGGCTGCCAATTTGGCTTATACCCAGAACCCACAAAATAAAAATCTCCATACCAAAGTCAAGTGACTTGCTCACTCCTCCCTGGTAACCCACGGCCTTCCCACCGTACAGATCAGGTGGGGGAGTTTCAAACTCCTGGGTCTTTATTCATTGAAGCTCAAGGAACTATCTTTAGAGGTTTTCTCATCCAGCTGTAATTATAACTTGAATTTGAACTCATACAGTTAAACAAAACTATTGCAACACGCAAACAGGAATTACGAAATCTAGGTTCTCCTGTTTCTCTTTCAAATTCTCATCAGTTTATGGATATTCAGAAGTTTACGATGTCACAGGAAGGCATTTGTCATAGATAGCTTTTAAGTGTGGGATCAAAATAAAAAAAAAGAACCTTAGGTTACAAAACCACTGTGCAAGATGGACAGACTCTGTAGTAAGAAAGCCCAGCATCTCTTCCCAGCCTAAAATAAGAAGAAGCAATAAGTGATTGACAGCAAACTATAGTCAACAGAGAAAAAAATCTTCATACATTATGATTCAGTTTTTCCTTTGTTGACTACAGTTTGCTGTCAATCATTTACAGCTTTTCTTTACGTGAGGTAGGGAAAAAGGTTGCTGTCTCCTTCTTCCCTAGCAAGCTGTTTTCCTGCATGCACTTTCTACCCAAGGTATTTAAATGTTCTCATCTTGTACTTAACAGAAATATATAATAAACCTCCCAATTACCTTCTACCCTTTTAAATGTCAAACCAATCAAAAGGTTGAAAGGGGAAAATTAAAGCCTATTTTCAGAAGAGCACACTTACTAATGTATTACTGACCTTCAAGAGAAGAGTAAGATAACACAACTTTTTCCAGTACGTACCCTGGCTTCCAGCCTACAGGATGAATTCAGAAACATGGGGTCCGTTGCAAAAATGGCTCTTAGAGAATTTAATCAGATTAATCTAGATATCTACCTAAAACTGTGATATCTGATGGGTTCTGGTTTCAGTATTACCTCTGTGACTTTGATTAGCTGTAAGATAATTTTGTCTGGGAGGAGCAAAGGGAGCACAGAAACCAGATTCGTTATTAGAAGAGCTGTCAGCACGTCTATAAAGACGGTGGCATTTGAAATTCATCTACTTCGTGATTCTGTTACAAACAGGGGCCACATGAGACTTGCCGAATTACCCATTTCGCCGTGGTACCAGCTGACAGGGCACGCGGTGGCTGCCTACACCACCACGCACGGTATGGGAATGAAACTGGACCGTGCAGAGCTGCCATTGCAAAACACTTCCCAGCAAGGCAGGACTTGTGTCTGGCTCCCAGTCTGGTAAGACGACAATCAGGCCCTTCTATCGGTATACTTTTTAAAGCCCTTTTATGCATATTAGAACGAGAGAGTAAAAGTATATATAGGAGAATGCAGAATGCTTACTGGATGCACACCCAACCAAAGCCACAACGAAGCAATGGCCTGACTGTTTGATGTGGCTGTTATTAATCTCTTAGCCCTTTGCAACATGCCATCACTCAAAATACGTGCACGCACATTCGGGCTACGAGAATCGGTGATTTTTCCCTAAGGCTTGGCTCAGCAGCCTTTAGCCTCTCATGAAACCCCCTCCATGCACACGCTGCCGTGGGTAGGAGCAGCGGTGTCCGCACTGTGCTACAAGTGCCACCTCTAACATGCTTCACTGGCCGATTCCTCGCTGTCCTGCACAGAGCACTGTGCAAGCACCTTTGCACAGCCGAGCTGTCGGCGAGTCAGACCGGCATCGGGGAGCTTTGCAGGGGAGGCTATGGCTCCTGAAGATCTGCATTCAAAATTTGCAAGTGTTGAGATCAAGAAAAATCCTTTTCCAGACAGAGCGAGCCACACAGAAAAACAGAGTGCCTTCTTAAAATCACAGTTACTCATATTTCACTTTGTGCATATGTGATTTTGTTCCACATACAGCAGATCTTGTGTTTTCAAGGAGACTCATGTAGGGACAGTTTTGCAGAAATGCACAGAATCCAGCTGCTCACACAAGCATTTTCCCATGCACGTGGCTCGCTGCTAGAAATCACAACCCTGGCAGAGGAACTGCTCATCCCTCAATATTTAGCCCATCACGCAGTGATGAGGTGAACGATTTTTAATATCTTTGTGCAATAGTATTTCCATACTACAGTGCAGGACCAAGGTCTGGTGGGCCAAAGGGTGTTAGGTGCCATTTGGGTTCCTACTATCTCCTGTCACATTACTTTCTTCCCCACGTAACACTGAATGTGTCTAAGGAAGGTGCTTACGAGGCCCATGAAAGACCACCATCCCCATTACACAGAGCATCTTACAAAAGCCGACATACAGGAGTGCTGTACCAACGCTCGTGTTTGCCCTTGGCTAACTCTTCAAGGCCAAACCACGTGTTTTCTTCTTTGCCTTCCCAACGAACCTGTTTTCTGCAGATATAAACATAAATTAACCCTGCTAAGACTGAGAAGATGCAAAATTTTATAATAGTTGCAAAGTACAACAATATCACTGGCAAAATATTAATTCTTGCATCATAAAAACTGCATTTACTTGCCTTTTATAGGCACAGTGAGCGCAAACGTCACTACAGGGCACTGTGCACACGATCAGTGGGCTCGGGGGGATAAAGAAGAGCACAGGCTGTTCCTCCGCACGGGATGATACCCGCTATAATGCTGCAGCCCAAGGAGATTTACGATGCTGTGGCAGCTCCCAGCTCCCCCGCTTTGAGGGCATGCTGGTCTTGCCAGTGTTTGCTGCTGCCTTCAAATACATGTGTCCTTGCTCCAGAGACTCCCCTGCTAACCCAGAGGTTAAAGCTCTCCTCCTCTCCCCGTCGCCCTCCCGCCCACCACAGGCTGCAAGGAGCCCCCCAGCACATCCCCTGAAGGTTCCCTGGGCCCTTCACTCCAGGTGGCCTTGCCGTGCCTTTGTCCAGACCAGGAGGAGAGCAGAGCTCACCAGGCAAGGCAACAGGGCTGGGTTCAGACCCGGGGTCAGCCGCTCACAACCACTCGACTGCAGGGTCTGCTCAGCTTCAAACCACCTGGAGCGACAGTACCCTCATGACCTGGCTGGTCCCACTTGGTCCTTCTCAGGGCCACCAGCCCCGGCCCCCTCCAGCACATGTACACCTTGGGGGAAAGGATGGAGGAGTCCCATTCTCACCTGACCACTGACAGGTGAGAGCCCTACTCATGGGATCACAGCCAGGCTGCTGAGAAATCTGCTGTCAGGGCTCAGAGAGGGACCAAAGCCTGCAGTCCCATCTCATTCTGGTCCCCTGGACTGGAGGAGAACCACTACGCAAACGCTGCGTGGTATTGCAAAGCCTTAGCTGAAGAAATGAAGATAAAAGTCAAGAAAGCGCAATGTGCAGAGGAACCTCTTGGAAACAACGAGGTGGTGACCTTCTCCTAGAACATGCTTCAACTTAGAATAAGCTATTTAAAAGGCCCATTCCTCACAGCTGCTTGTCTCCTGGGGGATGAAACTTGAGCAGTTGTTTTCTCAAAGGGGCAAGCCTTGTTTCATACAGAAAATTCAGCCCCCTTAAGCCCTTGCCGAGGGCTTTTGCATGGGACTACAAGCATTTTGAGGTGGGGATGGACACTATCCACCTGGAAGAAAAGCACCGTGCTATCCCAAGGAGGGCTGCTGCAGCACTCAGCGCAGGGTTTAAGCTCCCTGCAGCACAGTCTCCCCTGTCCTTGGGGTGTACAGGTGCCAGCAGCCACAGAAACCATCACGAAGCCCCGTAAATTTACACAAACTTAAAGAGATTTTGTTTTCTTTGCTGCCTTGGCTCCTGAAATTTATTAACGTGGCACTAGATTTCCCCATGAATAGCGCCTGCCAAGTCCATTCCCGCTCCCTAAAACCACATTATAAATCATACGCCAGGAGAAGATCCTGAATGCTGATGACTGGAGGTTATGGCAGTGATGAGGGCTGCCAGGAAGAAAAATGGATTTTCCTCCCCCAGCGCCAGCAGAAGTGTCCAAACACGCCACAGCCACTGCCCCGTTGGGCTGACGCTCCAAACAAACTGGAGTACGTTTATAGGAGCCATCACCATCTCCACGCTGGTTGTTAACACAGTCAGTGAAGGGATGGTTCAGCAGTTTATAGCTCAAGATCTAACAGTGGTAGTAACAAGAAGGGCCTTCGTTAAGACGGTTTCTTCCATTAGAGCACAATAAAACTATGATTAGTTCTATATTCAGATAATAGAGAAAAACAATTTCCAGTTGCTGTAAATCTTCCGAGGCTGAAGCAGTACCGCCAAGCTACCTATGTGCTTGCTTGCTGCCTTTTGAACATTTCTTAAAGGGGGCTGTTGTTTGCAATTTAGCTTCTCAAGACACAATGCAGTTAATTAACCCCGTCATGGAGGGAGCATTTGTAAGATCAGGCTGGATGCAGAGCAGGTAATCCAGGCTGCACGCAGAGGACTCATCCATCCTGTTCCACCAGCGCGCCCCTGGGCAGCCTGTGGGGGTCCAGCAGGTCACCAGCACTGGAGGCTCCTTCCAAGGGAGATGGACACCAGCCATTTGAACTGGCCAGAGACACCCGTCTGTAGGGAGCGAGCACCTGTATGTTATTGAGAGCTCTCTGCTCACTGTGCACTGGGTAAGAAAGAGTGGAAAAGCTATTTACATAAAGATTATCCCAGTTTGGTTTGTGTTGTCTAACGAAATGGTTGGGAAGAAACTGGATGAGTTTCTGCGAATAAAGCGAGAGTGAGGGAGCACATACCAGAAAGAGAAGTATAATACTGGGACAAACCTCATGTGGATATGAACTGGTCATATTTTATTTTTCCAGTCATTAATTTAGACTGGAAATAACAAGAAAGCCCCCAGGCCTCGCAGGGAGGGAGCTCTGTGTTTCCAAACACAGTATGGGGCCTGGGCATCAAACCGCTGGGAGATGGAGGTTGACAAGCTCGCATCCACAGCTCTGCAACGGACAGCAGAGATGCCAGAGCAAGAAATGAAAGCTTTCGTCACGAGTCTTAAGGTGTCCCATACACTGAGGAACCTAGTAAGGGTCGTAAGGTGCCTTAAGTGTTATGTCTCTGCACAATGTTGTATTAATCCCATGCTTCAGGGCTTCTATTTGCTGCCAGAAGGGGCATAGGACAACTTTCCTTTTAGGAATAAATTCTTTGCTTTCTTTTCATCTTAGAAGGTGGCCAGCACTTGAGATGGGATGGAACATGACACGCACTGTGTGCTCAGTACCAGCAAAGCTTCAGGAGCCTGCTGTCTTGCTCAGTTGATCATGGCCAAAGGTCACCAGGAGAGCTCCTGCTTGGGTAAATACCATTCTAGAAGTAAAAGCGCCCCATCTTCATGCGTGACTTTCACCAGTGTACTGTATCATTGCAAGAGTTGGAACTCCTGACTTGAGCTGGTTTTGGAGGTAGGTATTTAAAGGTCAGGACTGGTTGATTTTCAGCCACACAGTAGCAAGTCTGGTAGAGCCAAGTTCATGAGAGGTTCCTTGCATTGCCCTTGGTTGAGCCACCAACTGCATCACGTCTAGGTCTTCCTGCTCATGCTCTCTCTATAGTCACGAAAGCTAATGAAAGACATGCCCGGCTTAGGAGCACTCTCGGCTCCTGCTTCCAGGACAGGAGCCTGAGAACAAGAGCTTGGGGCATAGGGGAGAGTTTCACTGGTGTTAAGACAACAGAAGCAATGCCAGGATCCATCTCCCAGCCACACAACTGCAGCAGCCTCAAATGGACCCATGCTCGTCTCACCTACACCCTTTTTACCCACTTCTCCCATGCACAGTCCCCAGCTGAGGGGTCTCCTTATCTCTGTTCTGCTCTGCAAGGCTTCAGGCCTGGGAACAGCAGGAAGGCTGGGGATAAATAAAAAGAGAAAGTAGTATTTTTGTTTCTTCTCAGGAGGACAGGGTCTTTCACAAGAGGCACAGAGCAGGCTATGCAGAGCGATGCAGAAAGAAGTGAGGAACAAAAGGCAAAGGAGGACCTGTTTGCCAGGTGAGAATGAAGAGCCCAGCACTTCTACATCCACCTCTTTCAGCAGAAGAGAAAGCGAGGCAGAACAAAGGCAGAGCCTCCACGCTGGAGCAGCCATCTCTTCTCTGAGCAGATCCTCCCTGGTTCTGCAATCTGTTGCAGAAAGGACCCCGGAGCACATGGGGACAGGCCAGAAACAGCAGAAAGCAGCTCTCCATGCCCACGCTGAAGCCATGGTGGGGAAGAACGAGCTGCAGACAGATGCAAAATGCTCAGTGCTGAGGGACGGCACACTTAAGGAAGGACTGTGGGGGGGAAGGACGACCCAGCATCACCCCAACAGTTTGCTAAGGCGATGCGCAAAATACAAATGCCAATTAAAGAGTTAAACGCACTCGCAGCACGTGCGGTGTGGAGACAGAGACTTTGAGGAAGGGCTCCCAGCTGCCCTGTCAGGCGGGCAGAAGGTGTCCATGCACACGCAGATGTGCTGCAGCAGCCCGCCATCACAGGCGGCCGGGGCAGGCCAGGCCTCTGCAGTTTCTATGGCAATCCCTCACCTCCTCAGCCCGTTTCTCACGGTACCGGGTGCTGCTCTCCCACACACCCTATTATAGAACACTCTGTATTAATTTTACATGCTTGCCTTTTTTTTTTTTTTTGGCAACAATGCTATTAGCACTGGAAAAATTCAAAAGAGCAAACCCACAAAGAAATGTCTTCAAAACAGAGGCAGTGCTGGCAGGCAGAGCATCCCATCACAGCACGCACAGAGGATGGCCGTGCCAGCGGCTGCACGCACACCCCTGGTAGCAGCCTGCAACCATGCGAGCGCAGGGCTGCTGCAGCCCCAGCACTCGGACACACATGCACAAGGGTCGCTCGGTGCCAAAGCTCCTTCTCAGGTCGGTGCAGACGGTTGTGCCAGTGCTGGAGCGTGGCTATCAGAGGACCACGAGTGCCACCTGCAGCGCAGCCCTCAGCCACAGGCCGCCGGTGCTGCACAGCATCCTCGTGGCACCAACCCTGCCCAGAAACTCTGGGCCGCTGTTGCTCAGCTCCCCGCCAGCCAGGGCTTGCAATGGGTTTTAGCACTGCTGTTAACCCCGGCAGTCACCTCAGGGCTTGCCAGGAGTCAGACTTGAACTCCCTAACAGAGAACAGCAAAGGAGGGAGTCCAGATCACAGCATTTTTTCTCCACTTTCTATTTTTGCAGAGGCACTTTCACATCAGGACCAGAGGTAAAACAAAGTAGGAGAGGGCAGAAGTGTACTGTCCCAGGTGTTTCTGAGTCCTTGTTTTCTTTGAGATGGCTGGGAAGCTCCTCTCTGCAGCTGGATGTATGTGCCCATGCCATGGCAATTCAACACGGGAAGGCTGTAGTGAGCCAGCCCAGCCTCTGCAGGGTCTGAAGATGACACCGACTGATTCAGGTGCTAGAGAGCAGAGTGATTGGAACAGAGACTGCCACAAGTACCAGTCCTCCGATACCCCTTTGCTTTGACTTCTCCAGGCAGCTGCACTACAGCTGCTGCATGCATGCACGCTCCTGCAGAGCCTCCCATTCTCAAAGCTGGCCATGAAGCTTTAACAAAGTTATGACCAGAGCTGAGCATTTCAAGTCAGCCTCAAGTCAGAAGACAAAGGATTGACAGTGCCCTGTGTCTCACCTGAGGAGACTATGCTGTTACTATTCTCAGCAAGTTGGACAGACATTTCATCCCCACTGAGCATCCCATTTCCAAGGGACACCACTGCTCCAAGATGCCCACAGAAGCCAAACCCACTGAAAGTTTCCATCCAGCCTTTTAAACCGCTAGAACAAAACTGACTTCACCACGATAAATGGCAGTTTCAGAAGCAAACTGTACCAGCTCTGTCACTTGTGGCATAAGCATCGCAGACACGACATTCAAGGCTGGCTTAATACAACAGCCCCTGCACCCACCGTCCAGCCAAGGTGACAGCCCGAACCAGAGCAGGGTGGTGCCACACAGACCCTTCTTCTACCCCTTCCCGCTATCAGCTAAGACAGAACACTGAAACCACTTCCTAGAGGCACTGCTGGGGACGCCCCATCCCCTGCACAAGCTGCCCCTCACTTCCATCCCTGCCAGCATCCCAACTCAGCCACCCCCAGCGCAGGGCAGGAGCGGTGCGGGAAGAAACAGGTGATTTCAAGAACTCCACTGCCAAGACATCTTCCACAGTTTCATCTCTTGTGCCTTTGCATTACCCACGCAGATCCTCACAAGAGCCCCCTGCCTCGGGGAAGGCAGGCTGTGGTCCTCCTTCCCCAGGATGGTTCCAGGATCCCCCAGCTGGGAGGGCTGCAGGTGTCCCCCGAGAACCTGCCAGCACACCTTCTCCGTCCAAGTGAACCGAACAGGGAAACCTTCTCTCAAAATCACGCCAGTTACTCCAGCGCACTAATTCCTTTTAGGATATTGTCTTCAGAGATCAATGTCTCAAAGTTAAACAATATCACCCCACGTCAGTGTTATGGCTTGGAAACATCTTAGTGTCTGCTAGCATTACAGGTGATGCTGGCACTGGTTCCAGGCCAATAATCCACAAATTATAGCAGAAAAGCCTTGATATGCAAATATACCAACAAGGGAAAGGGTATGATGTTCATCTGGCTGAGCTGCATCTTTGCAGTCCTTGATCATTTGAAGCCAACACACAAGCCACAGCCACCTGGAGACAAAAAGTGCAATGGCTGCAGCCTGATGCAGTCTGGTGAGGCGAAGGGGCAGCACTTTGCATTTCTTTCAAATCCCATTTTTCACATACACCCGCAATTCAACTGGCTGGGGGCAGCTGTAAGAGAACTAAGGTAAAATTAGTTCTGGCTGTAAAATGTCTGTTGTTGCTCAAGAAAAAGGACTGCCAGAAGCTGTCACTGCTCTGTTCCGCACACCGACATGATGGATGTGTGTCCATCTCTTCATACAAAGAGATACAAAATGGCTTGGAAACTCCAGCATCTCAGCATCAGAGAAAGGTCACCCAGACAAAGTGAAGTAAAAGGAGCCAGTTTTGGAAGCATTAAGATATTTAAAGAATGAATAAATAAACAAAACCAGCTACACTGGACTGCCTCCTCATGCCCACCGTTTCTGCAGGGAGACCACGCTGCCGTACCAGAAAGGACTGGCAAGGTTCATCCAACACTAACGCCAACCAACTCTCCGTATCGTAGCACACCTGCACGCACTGGGCATGGGCACAGCGACAGCGGGGTGGAGAGATGAGGTGGTTGCACATCCAGATGGGAAGGGGTGAAAAGTCCGTTTAGCAGCTTCCACTCAAGTGAAGAGGAGAAAGCACATGAGTAGCCAGGACACCAAGTGACAGCTGTATATAATGTATAAAACATACACACACATAATCCCTCTCTGAACCATTGTGCTGCGGCTGTTTGGGGAATACAGACACCCTACTGCTCCTTGAAATACACAAAAACATCACTAAAATGGGGGCGTTCCCTTCTACCTGCATTTCAAGGGCCCAGGTGCTCATTTCAGCACACAAATACACAAAGCTCTGCTTCAAGATGCAGATAACTTTCCGTGCTTCCAGAACGGCCATGTGCAATACAATGCAGATGTACAGTCAGGCCAGCTGCACTTGTTAGCGTTTATCAACTTCACCCAGGAAACACAATTAATAAGTGGTATGTCTGCAGTGGTGCTTTCACTCTCCCCCATCCCCAGCCCTTCTCCCACCTCCCTTCCCCTCTGGCGGGCTGCTGGAGCACAGCCATCACCCACCGCCCCGCACAGCATCGCCCCGACCGAACCCAAGCCCCTCGGCTCCACAGGCACCGAGAGCAAGCTGTGACCGACACTCCTGTCCCCACCCAGCGCAGAACAGTGATAAATGGCTTTGCCCCTCTGCTTTTTAATAGTGAAACCCGCTCTGCAGGACCAGCTACCAGCAGCGCCACGAGACAAGGTGGGCAGCAGCCGGCTGCGTGCTGCTCTGAGCGACAGGAGCTTATTTTAGCACAGAGAGCAAGCGAAGGCAGCGCAAGGAGTTCCCTGTACACAGTTCTGCCTTGATGTTTTGCAAACTAGAAGGGGGCAAGTGGGTAAAGGACTTTTTAAAATCAATGACAGCTGATCTACATAAATCCAGACACGTGGGTCCATTTACATTTTCATTAAAATATCTAGTTTTCTGCAGATAAAAACAGATAAAACCACCACACAGAAGCCAATTTAGCTATACATAGGAGTTGCACCTCACTGCAGCTGTTTGGGTCAAATATTTTTAGCAGGATTTCAGAATACAAATGGATCATCACGATATTTAAATAAAAATCCTGGGTATTTCTAATATTAATCTCTGAAAGTGACAGGCAGATCACTTTCAACTTCTTTGTGGGAGAGGGAAGATAACACGTAGTCTACACATGAGCATCTTTGTTTTAAATAGGCAATAATATTTAACATAGGAAATCTTCAACAGCAGTAGAAGGAAACGGAGGCTTTCCCACTTTCCGTTCAAACCCCGAGGCAGCACTGCCGGAGGCAAATGCAGAGGGCACCTGCAACGCGTCCCTTCTGCCAGGCATCGCCAGCAGCAAGCAAGACCCCTCACGTGCATCACCAGCCCAACCCTACCGAGAGACCTGGGCAATGCCGCGTGCTCCCCAGAGCACCTCGAGGAAACAAAACAATCCCAGTCGGGAGCACAGGATCGGTATGTAAAACAAGGGAAAGCACCTTGCGGGGGAGAAATCACACCAGCAGTGAACTAATAATACACGTACACAAATAAAACTCATCATAGCCAGTCTAGCTCTTGCCTTTCTCCCTCTGCCCCAGCTGCCCGCAGGTCTGCCTGCATGCCAGCACTGCCCCCTCCATCACCTGGGGCACCACCATACAGCAAAGCCACCTCTATCCCAGGGAAAGGGAGACCTGCTCCAGTCCCCAAAACATCCCTGCTGCCTAGCTGGGATGGTGCTGCATAGGCAGGATCTGGCTGGAGATCACCCAAGTCTCCTGCACTTCAGAAAGCCACGGGCTGGTTGCTGTGCTCCCACGGCCCAACGCTCAGCCCAGAGGGTAAGGATGCCGGGATGCTGCTCCTGGGCCAAACCCGGCCTTCACCTCTCTCCCAGGGGCACAACCCAAAAGCAACAACGGGGAACAAACTACTGAGGAGAAGGTACAATACCATCAGTTGTCCACCCAGTGACATGAGACATGGTTGTGGCAAGAGTGATTATTTTGCTCAGCACCTATTCAGGACAGTTCAGCAGCCCTTTTGCTGTCAGTTGCCTTAGCACCCAAGAGTTAACTGGTTCGCCTTACTCAAAAGAGCTAAGCGTGCTCATGGTGGCACACTCGCTCTGTTTCCTCCCCCCTCTCCAGCCAATGTCACCTGGGTGTCCCCTCCATCAGGCCCCGGGGTGGGTAGTGCTACCCAGCCCTCGGGACGTTGGTGGGATCCATGCTGGAGCTGTGCAGCGTGTGTCTGACCTTGTGCTGTGCTGAGCAATTCCACTGCAGCGCGTCAAGCTACATACTCCTTCCTCCCTTTAGCAAGGGCAGAAATAACTTTGAGATAATAGACATTCTCCAAAAAAGTACCATTTTGATGAACCAACATCTGCCAGTGAATAAAGCAGTTTGAGAAACAGTTTCCAACCAGTTCCATTTAAACACACCGTAACTGGGGGCTCCCAGAGGGAAGCCTGTGAGGTACCTTGGGTAGAAGGCGTAACTACTGCTGCGGAATGGAAATGCCAGGTAATTAAACCCTCTTCTGCTAATGAAGAAAAGTACGTGAAGCACCGACTGCTTGAAGATAAAGCCAGAAATGTTCAAATCACACGAGGGACATATTTTTAACAACCAGAATGATTGGAATAAACTCCGAATCGAAAGGTGATTTCTCTCTCAGTTTCTTGAGGCCACGTTTGGATATCTTTCAGGAAAGGTGCTTTACAACACACAAGTTACCAGGGTCCATGCAGGGAGTAAAATTTAATTGCCACTGATTGCAGGGAGGCCGTGTTAAATAATCTAATTTTCCCCTGACTTTGAACTCCACCAGTCTGAAAAATGTATGTTACCTCCAAGTACTTCTAGGAAACAGGAAAACAAGAAAAAAAGAGGCGGGGGGGGGGGAACAAAAACCAAACCACTGTTTGCAGACTGCAGCTCACACCATCAGCACTTGCAGGTGTAGTTTGTGTTGCAAAGTCCTCTGCTAATTTTGCAGTGCCACCACCTGCACTGTCCTACGGGACCAAACGAGCTCCTAAACAGCAGAAACCTGGGAACTGAAGTCTCCTTGGCATTGTGCTCCCTCCCTCTGCAGCTGAGCCTGCAGAGAGGGCCTAAGCCCAGCCTAAAGGACATAACCTCTGCAAACCAAGCACAGCCACAGGCGCCCTCCAGCAGTGCAGATCCCCTGGCACGTAACTGCACAGATCCCCAGCCACTCCTCATGAGAAGGCTAATTTCAAATAAAGGATCCCAGCTTTATTACTACTGCTTTTTAATGATCCATTAACCACAATAAGAACAATACAGAAGTGTTTACTAACGAGTTTGTGAACTATTTCATTATTTCCTGGGGTATGTAGCTCTTCAATTCATCTGTAGATTGTTCCTCTTTCAGGTTTCATCCAGATTTGTGTCAACACAGTAACTGTCCCATGTTATCCCACACAATTTGAGATTTCTAACATTTAAAATAAAATTTCTTCCTGGGGTGGTGTGCCCCAGGGCTGGCACAGTCAGGGGGAACCCCAGCAGCAGCAGAGCAGCCCAAGGACAGCTGGGCACCATCAACCTGTAACCCTGGAGCCAGGACACGAGCACAAGAAGTCCTTGAACCATCACGCATCCTCCTGCCCTGTCCTACCCGCCACTGCTTCAGGCAGGGGCCCGTGGTAGGAATACAGCATTTCCAGAAGGCTCTCTTCATCCGTGGAAAGAAATTAGGTATCACCCTGGTCAGAGGACAGCATAGGAGTGCAAACGGAAGATGAAATAGGCGTCTCTCTTGACCAGAAGCGGGGTGGGGGGAATAGACATGTTCCCCTTCTCATCCTGCTTTTCTTGCTTTCCTCTGCAGTGACACGGTAAGTATAAACTCAGCATTAGCACATCTAGGGCATCTAGATTTCCTCCTCTGAGTGAGGAGATCCGATGCGCTCCTCATGCACCACATTTACACCTCAGTAAAGTTGGTCCACATGCTTTCAGTAAATGACTTTGTAACACTTAGACATTGGAAACCTAATTAGTTATATCTGCTGAAGCTTAAACTCAGTCTGTCTGCCAGGGCAAGAGCGGGGCGGATTCCCAGGACCACCACTGTCTGATGGAGGGCCAAGCAAAGCTCCGTCAGTGTACTTGTCGTGCTCATCCCTCCTGTCCAAACTAAGCTGGTGGGTTGAATACAATCTATGCAAGAAGTTTTACAGAAGTGACAGGGTTTTTTTTAATCCCCATTGATTTGTTGTGAAACAGGAAGCATCAGAACAGCTTTCGTGGAGAAGTGGATTATTTCCCCAAATCGCTCCTGCCCTTCAGTTAAATCTTCTCCTGGAGAGGAAAAAAGGAAAAAAAAAAAAGACACACACAAAATCATTCAGCCTTTTTTCTTAAAAAAGAATAAGGAAAGATTTCAACCCATACAGCTTTGAAACAGTTTCTTTCTCAGATCCTTTTCTAAGGTGAAGTTATTGACTCACCACTTACTGCCTGGCTGGGCAGGAGGAGAAGAAAAGGAATTAATCACCACGAGTCCTGCCAACACGCTGCTTGGGCAGGTCGTACGGTGCTTTTGCAAGGCCAGAGCAGAGTAGGCTGGACAGAGGACTGGGAGTAGGCACCTTATCCCAGCCTTGCCAGAGCCCTGCTGTAAGACCTTGGCCTTTCCATCCTTCGTGCTGCAGTTTCCCCATCCGTCAGCATACTTGATGAGCCTGTCTCCTTTCAAAGAGCACGCTGGGCTCCTTGGATGAACCATGCCGCACAGGAAGGAGTTTCCTTCTGCAACTAAATGGTGCATTTTTCTTCATAGCAAAGGAAATAATAAAATGCAAGTTTGAGCATTATATAGTGTGACAGTCTCCAGGAAAGCTATACTGTCCTGATGTTCTCTACAAGGACAACTCAAGACCCACATAGCCCAGTTGGCCCCACATGAGGCTGCCCAGGGGAATGGTGCTCCATGCCGATGATGTTCCTACAGCCAGACACTGCACACCCTTTCACAACACAGCTGCACGCCCGCCGCTCCTTGACCCCAGCGTTGGGCAGAGCAGGAGGTTTGTGCTCAGGGACACTGATCAGGCCTGGGGGGGATCTGCGCATCTTAAAGACAGAGCTTAATAACTGCTTCTGTTTTAAGAAAGCAGCAAGCGAGATGGGTTCCTGTGCTTGACTTCCCCAGAAAGGGCTGGGAGGAGGACTTAAAGAAAGGCTTTAACTGGCCCCCTGAGGGACCTGCTGGCAGATCAGCTGCATTGCAGGGCTGGTGAAGATACCCAGATCCCCTCCTGCTCAGGCTGTCCCAGCCCAGCAGCACAGAAAGCTGCCTCCCTTTTCACAGGAGGAATCCAGAGCTGCAGCACCGAGGGCCCAACTTCTGTGATTAGACTGTAATTTCCACTTGGATAATTACTCTTAACACAGATATCCAGGGAGAAAAGCAAGGAAACCCATCCCAGTCAGCGAGGCAACCAAAGACTAGCACAGCCTTAGCAAGACAGTGCGGCTGGGGACAGGAGATGAAAGCCTCCAGCCTTAAGGCTTCTCGGTCCCCTGCAATGACTGCCCCTGCTTCATGAGCCTCAGACACCCCCAAGCCTGCCTGTCCCCTTTCATCCTGAGCAGGTCAGAACGGACACTTCTACCACCCCTCAAGCATGCCCCCAGCCAGCAGCTCTTGGGGAAAAGCTTTTTTGGTGATGACCAAAGCCACGACCTTGCAACCTGGCAGTTACACCCCATGCTGGAGACCACATGAATTTGCCAGCAGGAATAACATGCTATTTCCAGCTGATGGAAGTATTTTCCTAAGCTTGGATAACCCTAAGGCAGACACTGCCTCCCATACCCAGGACAGCAGCTTCCTACGTTTTGTGCCATCGCACATGCAAAGGCTTCTTCCCCATCAGTATGGTTCAGCGGGGCTGATGCTCCCCAGCAGAGGAGATTTTTAACTCGGATATTTCCCACATCTTGACACCCAAAGGGTTCATTTGCTGACAAACCACCCAGGCTGAAAATAGATTTTTATGACTCTTAGTAAGTATTCAAAACTCAAATTACAGTATAGTTGCTCTGTCAAAAAGAATGCCAGTTCTTCCCTGATGATGACTGGGTTTCCCGAGTGCGGGTATTGCAGAGATGTTCTTGCCAAGCTTCCTTAAACAAACCCAGTTCCACATCGGTATCTGCCCTTCATTTGGGTAAATATAACTGACGACCCAGTGCAAGGTAGGGGGGCGAGATGCACGCACACAGCTGGCCCACTGCTTACGTGACAGGCAGAGAAGTCACAACTTAGATTTCTCATCAATAAAAGCCTTTGACAACCAGAACTATGCCGTAAAACACAAGAAAAGGTTTGGCTTTCCTAAGGGACCATCCTTTGATATTTAAGCCAATTTTATTTAAACTTGTCAGTTACCATTTTAAAAAAAAAAGAAAAAAAAAATCAGAGAAAGCAAAGCTTATTTTAATGGCAAATCCTAAAATCTTTCCAAATCTCTCAAGCAATATTTATCTGTTTGGAAGAATATTGGTAATGATTATGCTAATAAAATCAATTTGTGACAATTACTTAACTTCTACCATTCTTGGAATTAAAGTTTTATGTTATATTTTCTTCTAAATCAAGTAATTGATCCTCACATGAATTAGAATTATACCAGCTCGCAAAATCCACAGACTAATTGAATAGTTAACCAAGTGTTCAATAAACTTCACACCTTAGTATCATACCCGTTAAAACTGCTTAATTAGATTTTGCTCCTTGCATAAATAGCTGTAAATGGAGACTGCTTAGTTTCACTTTTCATTTAACTTTATTCTCAAAGCACATTAACAAAATAACTAAGTGCTTATCACATTTCTTTACATTTTTCACAATACAGTGCTGATTGCAACAGCTGAAAGATTATAAAATATTTTTAAGTGCTCATCAATCAGCTCTCCTACAGCCAAAGTCTCCATGAGCGTGGACCTTGTACACTTAAGACTCAGCTCAGCAAAGCACTTAAACGACTGCTCAGCCCCTGCTTAAGCTATCAGTATATCAGCAAGAGCTTTGCTGAAACACAGCTTTGCACATGTGCATCGTCAAGAACTGCAGTGGGTTTGTTTCGTTAAGCCCCTGCAGGACTTTGCCTCCTGTTCTCCACACCCACACCTTGTCTAGCTCTGCTATATTTTATTCACTTTTTAAAACTTTATCATATGATATTCAGGCTGAGAAGAGTTGGGGCTGTTCAGCCTGGAGAAGAGAAGGCCCCGGGGAGACCTTAGTGCGGCCTTGCAGTGCTTCAAGGGGGCCTCGAGGAAAGATGGGGACAGGCTTTTTAGCAAGGCCTGTGGTGACAGGACAAGGGGGGATGGGTTTAAACTAAAGGAGGGCAGATTTAGGCTGGAGAGAAGGAAGAAATGTTTTACCCTGAGGGTGGTGAAGCACTGGAAGGGGTTGCCCAGAGAGGTGGTGGAGGCCCCATCCCTGGAAACATTCCAGGTGAGGTTGGACGGGGCTGTGAGCAACCTGATCTGGTTAAAGATGTCCCTGCTCACTGCAGGGGGTTGGGCTGGATGGCCTCTAAAGGTCCCTTCCCACACAAAGCATTCTATGATTCTCCTTCCCCTGTTTTCATTCATTTTTTCTTGAGCAGGAAAGTTGTGTTTGTGTTGTATTTAGGGCATCCCTGGTGGCCCCCATCTTTGCACCACAAGGCAGCTAGAGCAGTTTGCCTTTTCAGTCTATAGCGGGAAGGTCTCTGCAAAGTCAGGCAGATGTGTTCCCATCAGACACTCCCTGGTTACACGACTAGATGTTTACCTTTAAAAGCTATCCATCTTAACAGCACCACAGTCCACACAATCATTCATTTTGACTTTTACCATTATATTTCCCTCCCAATATTTTTCTCTTGAGCTTCTACACTCTCCAGAGCCCTGGTGACAGCGGGCCAGGCAGCAGAGCAGACTGAAGAGCCAGCAATGCTCAACAGCTCAGCACAGGCAGCGAATTGACCAGTGAAGCACACCCCAGCAGAAGATCAGCGTGCAACGCTGAAGAAGAAAGCAGCAGACCAGCAAACAAAGCTCCTCACCAGTCTGACCAGAATGAAACCCCCTCAGCCCTTCTGGAAGTTTCCCCAGGACATGCAAGCAAGACCCACCAACCCAACAGCTAGAAAGTCTGCATTACCTCCGTGCCAGGGTCCATGCTCTCCCCTCAGCCGACCACGGTTGCTTCACAGGAAGGTGGGGCAAAAGTTGAAGCGTGGAACAGAAACAAGCACCCCTCTGGGGGAGCGTGCAGCGGGGAGACAGCACCTCCTGCCTCTGCAAAGGGCTCAGGTGGTGCCCTGAAGGCTGGGGTTTTGTTACTGTCTCAGTGCAGACAAGAGACAATCCTCTGTAGAATCACTACAAGGTCCACAGTGACCCACAGGCCACCTCCTCTCCAGTCTTCACCTCGACCATACTTCACACTCCATGGTTTGGGTACAGCGGTGTACAGCATTTAACACAGAGCTCAGCACTCCCCTCCTCCTTCTCGGTGCCCTCCATACCCGTTCACACCTCACACCACCGCAGCAGCTTCGCAGCACAGCATGCTCCTTCCCATCCAGCAGCTTCCCCAGGATCCACCCTAACAAAATCAGCATGCAGCCTTCGCCTACATCCCTGACTCCACCTTACACCAAAGCCCTCTCCAAAGCGCTTTCCAAGGCCCCGCACTGACACCAGAGTCAGTAAGGAGCCATCTCCTTTCCTACGCACTTGGGAGAACATCCCCAAGTTTGCTCAGCCAACATCCCAAACCACGTCACCACCCCCACTCAAAGCCTTCCTCCCAGGATGATGAGGCAGGTGGCAATTAACAGGGAGGTGATGGCTGCCCAGAGCCCCACCTGTGGCCACACTGAGATGTAGGCACAGGATTTGGCCACGGGCTGAGGCTCCTCCCTGCTAACCACCCTGGCAGGTGTTTGTTGTTGTTTTTAACGGGTTTATTGTTAATGACTGCCCCTCCTCTTTTATTTTTGACATTCATCCGTAGTGTAACTGGTGTGGCAGCCTCAAAGCTATTATCTCTTCAGGGAGATTATCATAAATTCACTTCTGCCATAACATCTTATAGACGTTGCTCACATTAGGTATAAAAATTTTATGGAATGTACTAAAGTTGGTGCACACAGCAGCAGTTTTTCAAACATAAACATCTTGGACATTTTAAAAATATTTCTTTCTAAGGACCAAGCAGCATGCGGTCACACTGAGAACTGCATGCCAGGAAAATACACATTTTAATTAAGTTTAAAAAAATAGTCAAGCACAGCTCTAAAATAGTTTCTGAAACTAGACTTATATTGATTTTTTTTAGCCTATACAAAAATTCATCATGCAAACAATGTGCTTGTGGTGTAATTAATATTGTATCTTTCAAGGTTATTGAAATAACTGCTTCAGAAGGAGGAATTTAGTAAGGAAGTATGAGTGGGCTTCGCTTACGCACTGGAAGTTGCAGGCAGGTCCAGCAAAGCTTGGCATTGCCCGGCCAACGCACAGCTCTCCTTCCAGGTCCCCAGGGTACCGACGGCATCACTAAAAAGACACCAGGCAGGTGCCATGCCAATGCCTGGCAAGAATACCTGAGATTTCGGTCGTGCTCTGGGTGGGAGCAATTCTTAACATAGCCTGGGGTTCATTAATTCAACACAGAGCAGCTTGCTGCTCCCTTCTCATCTCCGTAGAGGGCACGCAGGTGTGTGTCTTACAGCATGTCCCAGTGAAACCCGGGTACCTGCTGCTCCTCTGCGTAGGAACAGGCACAAAAGTTAAGTGATCCAAAGATGCGAGTCTAAAGTGAATAAATTAGAGCACTCTCAGTAACTGTGTGGATCTTCTCATACAAAATTATTTTACTGCTCTTAGTTCATGTGTAGCTTAATTCCCTGAATCTGTATTTGAACCTTTTATCTTCTTATTTTCTCATGCCTCCCTTGCTCCTTATTCTCTTTGAAGAAGGAATTTGCAGGGATGCTCAGTCTTGGTCATTGCAAAATCTTGCACGCAAGAATCCTCAGAGCTTTGTAGCAATGTGAGCAAAGCCGAATATGATTTTTTAGGACAACATATCACCCTGAATAGGGAAATCACCTGGACACATCCTCTCCCCTCACCAAACCTGGCCCTTACTTTTCATTTGGGATGGCAAATTCACCAGTGCCCCAGACAAAGGCCGTCACTAGCCACCATTTTACTGGGTTTTGGGAGTTGTTGGCCATATTTCAATAAACTTTTCTTTTTCTTTCAGAGCAGACTGAAAAATGTTCTATGTTAACCATGGAACTCATTTTGGAAAAAAAAAAAATATTTTGTCAGCTCTACAATGCTTAAAATCACACCACATTTCCTCCCTGCAAAATCATTGCTTCACATTTACATCGTCGTCATTTACAGGAAGACAAAAACCACCGCAGAAAGCAGAAAGGTGGGAAAAGGGCCTGTAATTGTTCCTGGATTTTTTATTGATTTGTTGACATCTGTTCTTAATAAAACTCAGTAAATGCCACCCATAGCCACAGGCTGGAGGAGGAGGAGAAGTCTAACAGCAGAGCTGCAGACAGTGGGAATGGCAGGTACCAGCACACCTGCCCCAGCATCCAGAGCCGACTGCTCACACGAAGCCACTGAGTGGAGCAGGGGATGGAGAAAGCCGGGCTCCTTTCACTCACCTACCGGCGTTTGGGTACGGGTGGCCACTCCAGGTGTGTGCTGAGTTCTGCAGCACCAAGCCTTGCTGCCATCAACAAGCAAAAGGCAGTGAGAAGACTGATAAAGAGCATGCTAACTGCCCCCTGCTTGCAGGGAGTTACAGTCAGCTGTAGAGGAAGGGCCCAGGACTCTGAGCCTACAGAAGCATCTTTAAATGATGCAAGATTCGGCATTGAAAGGTATAAAGTGAACATACTCAGGACTGGTGGGGTAGGGCAGAGCACCGTCAGGGTGCTGAGTTCCTTCTGCAGGCCTCCCTCTTTGGGAGAGCTGCAAGTCCTGCTTGCAGAGCTCAAGGGCAGGTCTTGCACGGTACCTAACCCACCCAAGGTTGATAGGGGTTCGGTCCAAAAAGCAGCGGGACTCTCTAGTTGGGAGGGTGGGCAGGGCAGGGCTGCCTCGCCTGCTTCTGATAGCACGAAGGAGTTTTTTTATTTGTCCGTAAACTAACCCTGGCAATAAACTGACACAGTTTCAAGGAACTCCAGCTATATGGGAATGGCAAATCCCTGCACAGGAACAGTAGCCACCAACAAGTGCTGTCTGTGGTCCTCCCTGGCTTTTAAGAGCACAGTGCAAACCCTGCTGCCCACACCAGCTTATACACAGGAGATGCTCAGAGACATGCCCCAGAGGATTAGTATCCTGGCAGACAGTCATGTGTGCTGTGTTAGCAAGCAGCGAGGACGTGAGAACCAGCCGTGTACGCTCTCCTCCTCCAGCACATGCCATTTTCCAATGGCTGCAGCACTGTGAATTCTCTCAGCCCGATGAAGACGTTTACCTGGAGTCTGCACAGCACCCAAGAGCAACCAAGGTCTCATTCGGGGCACTGCAGCCGACTCACACCTCCACTCATCAGTTACGCTACCTCTGGTCAATCCATTTTTTTTTTAATATCTGTGTTTCAGTGGGGAGTGAGTTTATTTCCACTCAATTGCTGGTTTGAGTTCACATTCCTAAAATTTCACCAGTTCCTCCTCCCATCTGAAATTATCAGCTTCAGTGGAGGGAATTGTTAAACCTTGCTATGGAAATCAGCACTGCAGATCACCTTTTCCTGATGCCTGAGTGTCCTTTCCCAAATCGGTAACATTATCAAAAGAAAAAATAATGGGAAGTTAAGTGTGCAGGTAGTTTCCACGCCCAGCTGGAGAGAGGAAAACAATTAGCCCTGGAAGCTTTACTCTCCCAGTGAGAAGTATCCTCCGCTCCTTTCACACTGCAAATGATAAGTAGATTTATACACGACAGCATGTGTTAATGACAGCAACAGTAACTAAAATGAGTCTGGTAACACCTGACCAAAGCCTGCGAGCACTCAAGAGATGAACCATGCCATGGAGAAAGACAATCAAAGCCAACTAGTACATCCATTTGCTAATTTTATGAGCTTGAGTCAAAGCCCACTAAGTTGATGTCTTTTTTCCACTGATTTGCAGTGATGCCCACTGAGGGTAGAGTGAAAGCAGGCACAAATGAACTATGTTAGTGTCTTTTTGTGAGAAGCTCACCTGCATGTCCCCCCTGAGCGTCACGAGCACTGGGACAGGATGCCAAGGGGACCACCCTCCCGCCTTTACACAGTGCAGGGTCCCACCAGCCTCCCACCTCCCCGGCCATGGGCCAGGCAACGCCGTCAATGGGGAGGCCGAGAGCTGCCGTCAGATGCACTAAACACAAGCACAGAGAGTATGTTCCCCTTCTGCTCCTGCTGCCCTTGCAAGAACAGTCCCTCATCTGCTCCAACCCAGCAATCTTAATGGCTTTCCACATTGAAACAACAGCCACGCCGTCCCTCTGGACCCACCAGAAAGAGCAGTCTGCCCTTCTCCATCATTTCAGGAATATTCTGCTTTTTTATGAACCCAAAACAAACCCAGAGAGTAATGAACAGGACACTCTTCGCCATAAAATGTGCTAGCGTTGATTACTGGTTGTGTTCTGTATTAAAAAAGATCAGTCAATACCATCATTGCAAGTTGTACGTGTGCTGGGAACGGATCATTGGAAGATAAGAGACATCTGAACAAAAGGCAAAAATTGTTACATGAAAGAAATAGGCTATTTCTCTTTTTTCTACCTGTCTTCCTATACTCCCTGCACAGGAAACCCACTCTTCTAATTAGGTACTTGGTATCTAAACTTAGTTGGTATAAAACACCTTTTCCTGCAACTCCCTTCCAGCAAACACAGCAAGATGAGTGTGGTGATAGCGAGTGGTGTAACGGGTTTTGAATACGGGACAATATCTAAAAATCTTTGAGATTACATTGGAAATATTTCTTTCCCTAAGTGCTTTTAGAGAAATTGTTGAACGTTTTGGCTGAATTTAAAAGAAAAAGAAATAATTGAGGGAAACAACTGGCATAGAAAAATTTCAATTCATACAGTTAAAACTTTGCAAGGAAAAGCAAATCTCACGACGAAAATGTTGACAACTTTAATACAAAGCTATGTCACTTGCCCTAGCTGCAACTTCTTACAGTTTTACAAAAGTAAAGCCAATGGGTTATTTTCCTAGCCCTTATAGTTTAGAACAGCGTTTCTTTTCTTTCTTTGTCTTCTTTCTCTCCAGGTTCAAGCCGGAAGAAGTCACTATATTTACTATGATAAGTAACCTGAACGTATATGGATGGAGAAAACAAACAGTACGGCACCCAGCCACATACAGTATCACCAAGATGAAACATCTTAAGATTACAAGTAGTCTTCCAGTTGAAAAACCACCTCAGGGTAGGTCCCCATATGAGCTCAACGGCTATACCGTCACCAGAGACAGGGAGATTCCCCCAAAAGCTGCCTGGGCAGCAGTCAGACAGATCTCCTCCAGCGCAGGCATCAGCCACTCCACCAGCCCAACTCTTCTGAATTCAGCAGACTTGCACCAGGAATGTGTTTGCCCCCACACCCTGCAGAAACCTGCACTGATATCGACCTCTGCATCCACATCCCTGTCGTCACCAGGGCTGCTGTGTCCTGCCCCGGGCTAACCAGCCTGGAGAGCAGGAAAGTAGGAGAAAGACTTTGCCGAGACCCTGCCGCCGCACTGCCGGAGAGTCGTTATCTGGGTCAAGAACTTTTTACAATGCTGTAAATTTACAATGCTCAGGTTAATTACCACTTCAGTGAGCCAGTAGAGGCAAAGGTCTTAAAGACAGTGTGATTAATCATTAAAACACATCTAACCTTGAGATGTGCTTGCAGCTTTCCCCAGGTTTCCTGCACGTGGAAGCTGCTGCAGTAGGAGCCTGAGTGAGTGCTCACCTGCAGCGCCCAAAAAGCGGCCGCTGATAGGGGAGATCTCTGTCTTGGACTAACGAAGCTGGCATCCAGGCCCTGCTGGAGGCACCCCGTTTGCATCTGGGACTTGCAAAGCTCTTTCAGAGGAATCCCCTACTTGTACCAGACCTCAGGGAACGGCGCTGTGCATCACGCAAAGCATAGAGCAGTACAAAACCATCCCAAGAGCATGTATTCATGACTTTTCCCCAGCGACTGCTACTCTCCCACATACCCTTTGTCATCTCCATTGACCAAAGTTGTCCTCCCCTAATCCTCATCCCTCCTGCTTTTACCAAAGAGTTCTCTCGAAGAGACAGAAGTAGCTGCTCAGCACTCCAGACAGACCGCTGCAAACCCCCTGATAGTGAATCTGTCTCTCAACAGCAACAGCACCGGTATACCTGGGAAAGCACGCTGCCGACAGCTCAAGGTACGTTCCTTTTGAGTGTTTTGTAGCCATCAGTAAGACTTTGTTTAAATTTCCCTTGCTATTAATGCCCAGAATCAGACACAAAAAGCAAGGGAATTTATATCTTTGTTTTAAGCCTTTTTTCTTCCATTTCTGTAGCTGTCTCAATATGGCAACATACAAATTAAGCGAACAATTTATTAATCAAACAGAGTAGCAGATGCAACAGAAAGGCCTAGGAAGTATTCAGGTGGGAGGTGGAGATTTTGTAAGCGATCACAAGGAGATCTGAGGAGCCCGGTCCTGCCAGCCCTGGGAGCACCCACGCTGCCACCCCCACGGTGCACTCAGTCTCCTGCAGATGTGCAGCTCTTCCCAGGCTCCCTCCCAGCAATATGAAGATGCTGTAAAACTTGTTTTACAATCCTAATTTGCTACCACATTGGCTTCCTAAATACCCTGCCCTCAACATAGCAAAACTGCATGTTTTCTGCATCTGTAAAGTATTTCCTTGAGACACACTAATGGTTGAAGAGATAAAAACTTCAGAAAGCCTGCCTTATCTCCATTAAAAGCCTCAGAAACTTCACACATACAACTTGGATGTACAATGCAAAGTAAGACTTTGAGACTCATTGCAGACTTTTCTCCAGGAATAAACACCATAAAAGCTAGTGAAACCTATCGTCAGCTGAAATCCCTAGAGAGCTGCAGAGGGAAAAACCTCATCTAGGACAGAGATACCCTGCAATCCTCAGAGCAGAGATGTGAAGGGCACCGACCCAGCCTACAGAGGGAACTACTCTGGATTCAACAAGCCATGAATCATCTACACGAGTGACATGGAAATCCAGACTCAAGGATTACTGGGAGGGTATTGGAAAGCAGATGCCTCGCATGCTGCAGCAACAACCGCTGTTTCCCAAACCTTACACAGCTCAGCCCAGTGGGAGATTGCAGACTCACCACCAGCAGCACATCCCATCTGCCAGAGGGAACTCAGTCTGGAGCATCAGCGGAGCTACAGCCCACAGAGTAGATCCTGCTCTTGACAGCCAGACATCTCCCTGTGAAGCAGCCAGAAAGTATTAGAAAGTAACGGGTGGCCTCACCAGAGAGGAGGACCTCCGTGCTAGGCACTGCACAAACAGACTAGAGAAAGGCAGTCTCCATCCTCAGAGGGTTCATAATAACATATGGCCTGGGAGATAATGCCGGAGTATAGACAGAAGCACAGAAAGCACAGGTTTATCGATCGGAGTCTTAGGGCACCCATGATCAATCTGCTGTCAAGTATTTTTGTAAGGATCATGGCCCCTGTGAAGGATTGGAAAGGGACAAAGACACAGCTGCCCGGGCACCTATAGAGAGCTCCTCCCTCCACAGGGGAAAGGGACCGAGTGGAAGGGTGCATCTCCACGAGTGAGCAGTTCAGCAAATGAGCAAGCCACTCGGGACTGACACCATGAAGAGCCAAGGGGGAGGGAGAAGCTGAGAGATGGAGTGTGGATGGGGCCAAGGAGGTGGGCTGACAAAGCCATCTGCAGCACCAGGGTCAAAGCCAAAAAAGCCCCAGTGCAACAACTGAGAGACAAAGCACCTCCTTCTACTCAGTGGTCTGGAGGAGTCAATGCCCAAAGCACAGACACAGGGAATGTTGGGGAAGCAAGGTATCAAGACGAACATTTGCCCGCTTGACATCCACAGCAGCACAAAAAGACCTTTCCTGTGAAGGCTCTCTCCCAACTTTCCATACACATACTAGAGACAAAGTTGGAGCCCAGTCATCCCAGGGTCCCTCGAGAACCAACAGAGTGGCAGGGACTGCTAGAGCATGATCCAGGTCTTGGGTGACCTGAGTTGCCCTTGGCTGGCCCCCACTTCATCACAGCCTGCAGAGGAATACAAGGTGACCAGGGTCTTTAGTTAGTCTGTAAGTGCCTTGAGATAAACGAGACAAGTCTGTTCATTGACACTTGTGAGTAGGAACATGCCTACAAACGTGTTAGCAAGTATTTCTCAGGACTTGGGTGGCCTCAGTTATGGTAACAGTCTTTATAAATGCAAATCCAGTTCCTCTTTTCTTGGTTTGCTGCCAGCAACCCATGGCAGGAGGGTAGTCATAAAAGTTGCTTAGGTAATGGCTAGGGAAAGCAAAACGTCCAGTGAAACCAGCAATCAAATCAGTATGATATACTGGGAATCATGACAGACATTACCTACTGCCAACCCAAACTCATAGTAACGACTGAAAAAATCTATAAACCATTATAATAGTTAAGATTTTTATTTTCATTTTAATTTTGGTTTCTGAGCCTTTTACCTGTACAACCCATGAGCAGAGTAAAGCTCTGAACTGCCACCTGTGTGACTTCAAACTTCTATTTGGAAAAGGGTCTTCAATTATCACATGACTAGAATGCAAGGATTTCAGAAAAACAGTTAATAGCGTTATATTGTCCTGGTTTCAGCTGAGTTAGAGTTACTTTTC